>WOGO01001393.1:0-18338 GCA_015342085.1 Leptinotarsa defecta
TGGACAAGAAAGTGATGTTTCATAAAGAGAATGTACCGTGTCACAAATCAATGAATACAATGGCAAAATTTCATGAACTGGGCTTCAAATTGCTTCCGTATCCACCATATTCTCCAGACCTGGATCTCAGTGACTTTTTCCTGTTATCAGACCTCAAGAGAATGTTGGCTGGAAAGAAATTTAGCACTGATAAAGAGGCAACCGTCGAAACTGAAGCCTATTTTGAGGCTAAAAACAAAGTGTACTATTAAAATGGTATTGAAAAATTGTATGACCGCTATAATCGTTGTATCGCCCTCAAAGACGACTATATTGAATAATACAATCAAATTTTCAACTTTTCAGCCAATTTGTTAATGTGTAGTGTCTGACAAATGTTATAACTCACCAACATTTTCAGGGTTATAACTTTTTCTTCCAATCTGTTATGTTTTTCAAGTATTTTATGTTTCAATTTTTGTAGCTTTTAATGCTCTTCAACATACAACTGTTTTTCACTTATGACCTGATAATAATTCATCTAGATTGCTGTAGATTGTACGTTCTGTACGTCCAATAAGTTTATATAATGACTGTCTTTCATAATTTGATTAATAAATTTGATTTGAATAATGTGTGTATCAAAATAGCCAATATGTGGTGTTTACATAAAATACTATCTTTAAAAATAGTCTTTGAAATACCGAAATCAAAAGGATAATTTCAGTATGTTTCAGATTGAAACAAGAAGTATGTAGATGAATTCAATTCTACAGATACGAGACAGTTTTCACTTGAAAAATGCACTAAATATGAAATTGCGTGAAATGAGATAGCAAAATAATGTAGTAACTACATGTAGTATTTTCAAAACTAAACTTGCAATCAAAACTGCTAAAACAGTGCAAACAAATATCAATAACACCTAAAAAGTTGCAAACCTACTTCTTTGGCAATATTTCTCAATATACTTACGGAAACCTTCATTTCTCTATATATTTTCTCCAAATCATCTTTGCTGGTATAAACCATCATCTTATGTTTACTGATCCACGCTCTTCTACCTTTATCTCCAAAGAATCTGACGTGGTACAGAGTTCTCGTTGAATTTTTGGTCAGAACTGCAGAAAAAACAGTTTATTACATGTAGAATAATTGGAAGCACTTTCGATACGAACAGGGAAATTATAATATACCTACCATTCTTCACAAAGAGCTCTGAATTAGTTTCCTTTGTAATCAAGCAAGGCCAATAGGGAAAGGAACCGATTCGTGCCCAAGCTAATGCCCCAACTTTGAACTTTAAAAGGTTGCCTGAAATGTAAAACAGAGAAATTTATTCGTGAGCACAAGGAATAAGCGCAAGGCAAAGTTCAGCATCATAACCACCCGAAGTTTATATTTATTAAAATAGTTGTTTCAAAAGTATTTTTCTTCCAGTTTGTATCTGAAAGTTATTTCTTTGCACGATCTACGCATCTTTGTAAAGAGTTTATTTCAAAATTAAATAGTATCTTCCTTCTTTTGGAAGATTCCTACATTTTTGTATACAGATGGAGTCGTGGAAAGGCAAAGCCTTTCCCAAAAAAATGATGTTACACATAAAAGTGACGACTCAAAAATTAGTATGTTTATGAATTGTGAACATTTACCTCTGATATCTCTTAGGTTATCCGGTTCGGCATTTCTCAGTTGTTTAGAAATCCTCAAAGAAGGAATAATGGTGGGGTTTTCATTCAACTTCGTCTTTTCTTCGGCTTGGCCAGTAGAGGAAATATCTTGGTCTAGGGATCTTCTCCTGGGTGTGCCTCTGACGCTGGGATATTCTCCAATAAAGCTGCCCTTAACCCTCCCTCCTAAACTCGTTTTACTCCTGGGAACTTGTTTCACAATCTTATTGGGAGTTGAAAGGGATTCTGCTTTGTTTTCAACATCCACAATTTGTCTGGAAATATCAGATAGTTCCGGTTCTTCAAGGGAGAGGTTCTCGTTCAAGTTTTTTCGAAGACTCGACCTTCTAGAGTCTGTATGTTCTCCAGAAATGGGTACAACTGAGTTTTTTTCTAAACCAAATTCATCTGAATTAGAAGCCCCATTTTTATCTTCTCCAACCTCTGAGGAATCTTCCAATTCAGGCAGCTGACTTTCAACCAAGCAGTTATTTCTAGACCTACTAGAAGTTGTTTTAAGATCCTCCAAAACCGGAGTGGTGATATCTTCATCTCCTTCAGTTCTAGAACCGGAATGTCTGGTCATTTCAACCATTTCTTCAGTTTTGTGCCGACTTTTGAGCAAGGAGTTATTTCTGGACCTACCAGAAGTTGTTTTGGTATCCTCCAATACTGGAGTGCTGATATCTCTATTTTCTTTAGCCTTAGGACCTGGAGGTTCAGTCATCTCAACCATGTCTTCATTTTTAGACTGAGTTTCATCCAATGAAGTTGTTTTGGTATCCTTTAACGCCGGAGTGTTGATATCTTTATTTTCTTCAGCCCTGGGACCAGGAGATCTACTCATTTCAACTTTTTCTTCAGTTTTAGGTCGACTTTCAACTAAGGAGTTTTTTCTAGACCTACTAGAATTTGTTTTAGACTCCTCCAATATTGGAGTACAGATATCTCCATTTTCTTCATTCCTAGGACTTGAAGGTCCAGTCATTTCAACTGCCTCATCCACTGTCGAGTTGTTTTGTACACCACAATTTTCATTTGGCGAATTCACCAATGTAAAAGTATCTGCCATGGAGCTTTCGCTAAAATCTAGAGATTTCCAACTTCGGAAGGAAGTATTCTGTTTGGAAGGGGCCTCAAAGGACTTAGATTTGAAGCTACCCACCGACAGACGATTAATGCCTGATATCTTGTAACTTATCATCTCCCTTGGGCGTTTTTTAACATGATCAGCGATGGTATTTTGGGAATCGAACACGCCCTCAAAGAACAACTGTGAGTGGCTAGAGGCAGAGTGATTTGGTTCGTCAGAAGACGTTGGAAAGGGAGTGGTCGAGAATTCCCTTCCAGCTTCTGTTGGACTAGTTTGCGTGGTAGTGTTGTTAAGGGAGCTAGAGTTAAAAACAATGGCAGTGTCTGATTCTAGCAATTTTGTCACCTCCCTAGACATCGCAGGCTTCTCTGTCTTTGCTTGTTTTCTGGGTCTTCCACGTTTCCGTTTAGGTTTCTCCTCAGGAAGCTCATTTTCTAATATTTCCCCATTGAGCCTGGGCTTGGGCAATGAAATCTTGTCTTCTGAAGGTTTTTCCAACTCACGTACCTTTTTAGGCCTGCCACGTTTCCTCTTGATTCGTTGATCCAACGCAACATCATCCAAGCTAGTACTTTCCGATTGTTCACTATCATTGAAAATTTTCTTATGTGAAACGCTACTAAGTCCATTCAAAGCAAACTTCCTAGAGTCAGAAGCAGGTAATGGATTCAACTTTGGTCTGCGTGGTTCTAACTTTCCAGATTCTTGTGACCTACTCTGCCTCGTTTGTCTGCATAGCCAGCCACTTTTTCCAGAATTTCCTTTGTTTTTCCGTACCCTACGAGGAATTGAACTGGTGGGTATTGCCAGAACTACAAGTTCTTCTTCTTCAGCTTGACTAGAATCATCTTTGTTGCTGGAAACCTCATCAGTATCTGTTGTTTCAACAAAATTGGTTGCCTTATTAGTTTTATTTACAGATTCTACATGGTCTTTGCCTGACCCAGACATTTCTGAAGCCTGTTTCTCTTCAGGGTTAGTTTCTTCAGGGATCAGTTCTTCAGAGGCAGGTTTTTCAATCATAAGTTCTTCAGAAATGACTTTCTCAGGAACAAGTTCTTGAGGTAGAGGTGTTTCTGTTTTATTTTCTGTTGAATCAGGAGGAACTTCCTTCATGCATGAGACTTCTTCTTCTTGTAGGGCAGTGGAATTATTTTGGTCCTGCGGAATTTCACCTACAATATCTTCTGCTTCAGTTGCAATTTTGCTCATGAAATCTATGCTGGTGTCATTTTCCACTACTTTGCTGGAAATTTCCTCCTCAGCTAATGGTTCTTCTAGTCCCTTATCAGCAGGATCATTGCATGAGCCTTCTAAGACAGTAACAGTTACCTCAGCAACTGAATTCATGGAAGTTTTTGATTCCCCTTCAATCAAAGCTGAATCAGTTTGGTCTTCAGTAGGAGATTCCTCATCAGCTGCTGAGCTACCACTATCCTTGGGTATGTCAATTATGATTTCACCTGTTCTAGTTGGAGTAACTTCTTCATTACCACATTCATCTGCTTCAACTGCTTCATTACTTTCTTTCATCAATTTTGTACTCTCAATGGTCTCTGCTTGTCTACTAATCTGTAAAGGCTCAGATTCCTCAACATCCTCTATTCTAGGAGGTTTGCTTGAAGGAACAGGTGCAGTATCCTGCACTGGCAGTATATTTGATTCTTCCTTCTCCAGGAGTGAATCTGGAATCACTGGTTTTTCTTTCAAATCACCATTAACCTGTTTTACACCTATTAACTCATCTGTCAATTGATAACTGACAGTTTCCCCACTGTTCCTGTCATCTTCACATAACAGCTGAACTTCATCTACGTTATTTTGAATATCACGTTCGTTCTCCTGGAGTTCTTCACAAATCTCGCTAGGGAAGTCACTAATGAACAACTCAAGCTGATTTGCCTCTTCTTCATCAACTTTTTCTTCAGGTTCAATGGTAGGTGCTGGTTCTGGGTATGTTTTACCGTACTTGGCATCCATATCTAAGCTTTCAGAAGAAGATGAGCCGTCATCAAAGATTTGCGGAACCCTCTCTCTTATCTTCTTAGATTTTTCAACATCTGGCAGTGGAGTGGAGTCGGTTTTCAACTCATTTTCCATAGCTTCTAACTTTTCTTCACTGGGTTGTGGTAAAACTAAATTTTCATTATTAGATACAGAATTATCTTCAGTACTGACTAATTTGCTAATGGTGGTGTCATGTTCTGTTGGTGATGAGGTTCCTGGCAGTTCTTTGTAGGAACGCAAGCTTTTTCTAGTGCTATTAAGAGGGACTTTCGCTTTGACAAAGGATGGTTTCAAAGGGGACAACAGAATTTTCAACTGAGGAACATTTTCAGCGGTTTTCATACTGTTTTCAGAGATTATCTTTGGAGAATCCTGATTTTTTTTTGCAACAGCTTGGGAATTTTTGCTTTTTCGCCGGCCGACTTCAATTTGTCTGGTGATTATAATATTTTCTTCAAAACTATCATCATCAATAACATTCTCTTGGCTCAAAGACCTCAACCTCCTTCCAAGAGAAGACTTCACATTGCGGTAAGGTATTCTCTTCACTGGACTCATCTCTGACTTTCTTTTCATGGGAATGTCTAAACTGGACTTCGATCTGAGGATTCTTTTGGGAGTTGTCAAAGTTTCATCGTCAAATTTGATGGGTTCATCGCTGTTCGGTATCCTAGTTTTTGGTTTGGACAAAATCTTTAATACTTCTTCATCTATACTTTCGTCCTTATTGGAACTGCATTTCGATTTAAGACTATAATCTATGAGTTTAGAAGAGTTTTCATGAGGAGGAGGAGTTTTGTCCTGCAACTTACCCGAAGATCTCAGATTCTGCCGTATCTTAGAAACAACCTTCTCCGTTTTGTGAATATTCTGATGCTTGCAAGCTTTCGTGGGAGAAAGCCGGTTAGTTTTGACACTAGTAGCACTATTAGTTCTCGACGACATACTGGGTGTATTGAAAATTTCTACCTCGCTTTCATTCAGAGACATATTTCCATTACAAACAACTTTAGGCAGGTTTCGACATGGTTTAAAGCCAATATCATTCGGGGGCCTCTTTTCGCTCAATAATTTCCTTATGTTGCTCTTCATTGAGTCAATATCCACTTCTTTTTCTTTCTTATTATTTGACAAATCATTTGTTGAAGAAATATCACTCTTGGACCTTGTTTCGATTCGAGGGGTGGACGTGTACACAAGATCATTATTCTCTACGTCTTGCAAATTACCAGAGGGATGTCTGATTTTAAAGTGTTTCTGCGGATCAGATTTCACCCTGATTTCCTCCAAATCAGAGAAGTAGTTGCTTTCGGGGGTGTTCGTAATGTTCCAAGGGCCATCGATACATTTAACATCTAATATTGTGATTTCACTTGCGTCTAAAATTTCTGTGTCTAAAACATTGTTAACTGAAGGTCTTTCGGGAACTATAGGTGTGTCTGGTAGCCCAAAACTTTCAACAATGTCATTTTTCAGTGCGGATTTCCTAGGATTCGAGTACGTCTTCAAACAAGATTTTGGCTTTGAATCCAAGCTGTTTAAACTAGTTGGTTGCGACAACATCTTCAACACCTTCGAGACATCTTCTGGCTGCAAACTGCTGCCCGTAGCTATGTAAGTATTGGATGAATTGTGTGTATCGTCTTTCTGACTATCGTTTATGCTTAGTTTATTAGAAACTGATGAATGTATATCTCGAGTCCCCAAACTATCATCCAACACTGACTGGAAAGATTCTTCCTCATCATCGCTTAGATCAAAAAGATTTTGTAACTCGCCATGAAGACTATTTTTACCACCGTTTTTAGTACATTCTTCGTTGATATTGTCCTGATTAGAATGAACTGCTGGCTTTTTACTTATAGGGTTGCGAGAATCAATTTTGGGGTAGTCTTTAGTATTTTGCAGTCGGGAACTCCTACGACTATTTCTGGAGTAACGAACCCCCGAAATTCCCGCTTTTGCATTTCCATTAATGTTTTTTCTAGTTGATTTTCTACTTGAACTCATCTCTTTTGCAAATTACAGCAATTCTGAAAAAAGTAGGGTTAATTTCAATTCAATTTTCCGTTATATGTCTCTCCGAATACATTTTATTACAGAAACACTTGATAAATTCGGGTTTGAATAATAAATCAGTTGATATATTTCAATGTTCATAACATTTGATGAACTGTAGAAAATATTGGGGGTTTTTAATGATCTACAGAGAGAAAACCCCTGTTTGACTACCTTCCAACTTATAAATTCGATGAATAACTCTCAACATTATAATATGGGGAGATAAAAACCATTTGTGCTAATTTCACTAATAAAAAACCAGCAACCAGCGAAAAATCAACAATCAACGTCTAATCCCCGCTTGATTATTGTTTCCTTTACTATTTACCTTTTACTTCACCTAAAATTTTCTTCTTCTCTTCTTCTCCTCGTTTCGCGGTGTCCCCCCTAAAGACGGTGACATATACCAGCTCACTCCCCATTACGCGACACTTGTTTCATAAGTTTGGGGCTTCGTCAGGTGGAAGTAATTTTCAATAAAACTTGAATTTGTTCAAGATACCTGATGAAAAAGTGGTATTTGAGCAATATTAGTCACATATATTCATTTCCACGTTTTAAGTTAAAATTATGCTCATCAGCAACAATGGTAGATAGTGAAAATTTAATTATTGAAGTATTTTCATTGTTTACTCTAATTGAAGTTATGAGAATATGTTTCCAGAATTATTATTCAGATCAAATTATCAATTACTTAGAGCTGTTTGGATCTTAGAAACGGTGGTGATTACAGGACTTGTTCATCCGCCTTATTTGGAACGCTTTCTAGTGAGATAATTATTGGTTTAATAATCGAGATCGTTATACACTGACAAAACCCGACCTCATGTCGTCTATTCTTGTACAGTGATAGAGGTTTGTGTAAAAACAGTTTGCTGATATTTCGCTCCTATTAAACAGAATAGAAGGGCATCTCTCTGTTTTTTTGACAAAGCTCAGTCAGTGGGAATTGGAATAACAGAACACAGTTATTGCATAGCGAATCACGTGTTGCTTTTTTGTGAAACTATGTAGTGATAATCTCACAATGAAGTGTTTCTTGAATACGTTATGGATTTTCATCAAGTATCGTCCTAATCCATCAAAAATCAAAGAACACATACAAAGAACAATAAAAATGTCTTATGTCGTTCTGTAGTTGACAAAACAACGCAACTTTCGACAAATTTTTATCTAATGTTATCATATCGCTGTCCCTCTTTGTTCAAACATCGTCACAAAATCTGTTACATTGTGATTAAAAGCTGAAATCTCGATCTCGCAAGTTGGTGTTGAAATAAGTGTTTATTGTTAAAAAAGATAAGACATTTTCTGTGTGAATGAAAAAGTCCTGGTTTGTAAAAATGCTGAAGAAAAAGAAGAAGGAAGACAACGTTGAGCCGAACATATTGTCCCCGTAAGTATATAACAAGTAGCAGTTTTTTCTGGATGGATTCGTACTGTTCAAATATATAACTAAAATATTTCTTAACGATTTTTTATGAAATGCAAATACCTACGGTTCAAAAAGTGTTCTCAGATAGTCTTAATATATAGCCTTAATAAAGAGGATCCATATTACGGTCAAAATTAAAAATTAACATATCAAACTAGGAAAGGGGATTGATATATCAAATTAAATCCGTTCGCTAATGTTAGTTTTAATTTGACATATATGAGACTTAAATATTCTTTCATTTCTTTTCATCTCATCAATAACATACATTTGATATTTGATATGGAATAAAACTATAACAAAATGAAATGATCAAAAAGAAAGTTTAGGGAATAATTTTTCGTTTCCAATCGTCAAGTGCATCTGATTACTCACACTATCTTATCAGCATATTATTTATAAACATACACTATATACCTATATAGATTTGATAACGATTTATATCATAGTTAAAATATTCAGTAAACTAGACGGCACATATTCTTGGAATCGATTATCAGTTTTCAAATTGTTAGTAACATAAGTCCTGATGAATTTTCGAATTGTGACACCGAATATTATAATGAAATAAGGTATGATAAATGTAAGATGCGAATGTTATCTTCCTGGAAGATAATTCGTCTTGTGGTATTTTTGTTGTAGCCCCGACTTGGAAAGGTTATCCTTTGCAGATACAGGAAACACCATTTTTCAGAGGTATAACGAAGAGAATTATTTATTCATTGATATTATGAACATATATTTTTCAGGAGTACTTCCTTTCAAACACAAACATCCACGTTTTCTTCACAAACAAGTGTTCAAAGAGTGGAGACTAAAAGTAAGTATTTGAATTTGTAAAAAGGCGCCATTTTCAAAAGCGCTGCCAACAGCTGTCAAAAATTGACCAAAAAACATTTTCTGGTGAATTGAAGATATTCATTTTCAGTTACGCTGCTATTCAACTATAGTAGATAATGATATATTTTATATATTAGTATACAGGGTGTTTCCTAATTGTGGTGAAAAATTTTGGGGCATGTCCAAGAGATAATTTGTTTTCAAGGGACAGGGTGATGAACTTTTCAAAAAAAAATTTAATCTCCGTTGCAAGTTTCTAGTGAAATCGAATTCGTTTTCGGAAAAAGTATGTTTGGAATAGTGAACATCTTGAAGTGGATGTGGAAATTCATCATATTCAGCTGGAAGGAAAATCTTATTCAGAGTGCAAATGAAATGATCATAAAATAGCCAATAGACTTGCTACTATAGGGTGGAGTATACGTGGTTTGAGAAATTGTGGAAGTGTTTAGGGGTTTATTCAAGTTATTCGGCGTTTCAATGAATCAATATCACGATAAATCGTTAGTATTGATTGAGAGAAAAAAAATACGAGTTTATCGTGAGTTCAGGAGTTATTATTGCGGAACTAGCAGAGTTTTTTCGTGCAACACTAGTAAGCTCTGGCCACATCTATAGTTAGATGTTTGTTGTGTAGAGAATTATCAGTTTTGGTTTCACAACAGACCCTCATTTGGACCTTCAATTGTAGTTGGAATAGATCATATCTCAAACAAAACAGGCTGTCGGGATGACAGTTTATCATCCCCTCTTCGTGACTTTGAATTCAAAATGTGTTTTTCTGTTAACATGACCGCTTCCTAGTGGGAGTTTGACGATTCACATCGAATATCGCTTGTCCCACATACTTTAATATGAATGTCTCTAAAATATTTCGTGAAATATAGTTCCACTGAAATTCTCTCGCTATGAATTTAGATAGAATTTCAGTTTCAGCTCGATCTACTGGGACGCCTTTTCCTTTGACCCAGTCTACCACATTTCGATCAGTGGAAAACACGAGCCCGACAACAAAACAACTTCAAATTAGAAAACCATCGTCATCGCTTCAACTCGATGCCAGACCTTTTGATCACAGCACTACCATAGGTCAACCATCTACCAGAACTATTGGATACCAGAGTCCTTTTCAGAGACCTAGTACTGTCTATTCTAGTCTGCGTACAACCACACCTTCTCAGCAAAGAGTAATTACACCAGCACCATCTTCAGTAACGAATGGAAATGAGATTTCGCAAAATAGAGATCCTAGAATTCCTACTTACAGTACCAATGGGAGAAAAAGAGGTAAAGCGTTGATAATAAATAATATAAAGTTCATGAAGGACAAAGAAGAACGCAAAGGTGCCGAGGTAGACGAGAAGAGGATGTCGGAGATGTTTAGGAAGTTCGGATTTGAGGTTAAGGTTTACAGGAATCTGAAACGAGCGGTGAGTTTAGTAAAATTCCATTCACGCTAGATCAACTATCTGAAGTGAAAATCGTAACTGATAACAATCTCCAAGGAGAGTAGAAAGACTTGCTTTCGTTTGTTACAGGAAATGAATGAGAAATTAAACAAATTCATATCGGACAAGACGCTCGCCAGTGTCGACATTTCTGCGGTAATCATGATGAGCCACGGCCATAACAGTCACAACGGAAAAATCATACGAGGCGGTTACACAGAGATTGTGGGCATCGACAATGAAAGTTTACCCATAGACGACGTCATTGGCAGATTCGACTCTGGGAAATGCCCCGTGCTGATGGGAAAGCCGAAAATATTTATATTCCAGTGCTGCAGGTAATGTATTCTCAGAGATGTAGTCAATTGATATTTTGGTTAGAGATTTTGTGAGCACAGCAGGTTGCAAAGCTTTTAAAGAAAAAGGTTAGTAGACCTATACAGAGGTCTCTAGAGGTTTATCGGTAATTCAAAGTATTCTATTTATACAAAGTACTTGGGAGTTCATCGTTTAGATACGACATCTTCCGGACATATTGAAACTAAGCCAGGTGGTAAAACAAAAACCAAAGTCCTGGCAGCTGTTTTCATATATTATTGTGGTTTCTTGTGCTTGCAGTGAGTGGGAGTAATTTATTTCACCTATTTACCAGTTTCCTATGTCTTCAATAAACGCACTAAAAATACTCCCAAAAATTCTTATTTGAATAACTCAAAACACAAAAAACCACAAAACAATAAACATAATCTATGTTTCAACACCTAGTTGTTAGCTGTTTTGTTTAGCGCCACCATCGGTAGGAATTCTTCCCTATACAACTGTTACGGGTATGATTATTAGGTACTTCGGTTTTGAAAATCTAGAACCGAACGAGCAGATGCAGATTTGATACCACCTTATCTCTGAGTTAACGGAGCGATTCACATTTTAACAAACGCTCGATTCTATCTGATATGACAAGTTGACATTTGTTATATTACTTGTTATCACGAAACATCTAAGCTCGGTTTTCTTATATGATCTAGAACATAATTGATAATTTTCATTTTGAATTGCAATAAAATGACTAGTATTCGAGAAGGCATATGTCAATGGTCAATGGACTTCGAAGATAGTCTCTGATGATGAACAAGAGATAAAACTGTTACCAAAAGTTATTAATTTTTGCAAAAAATACCTTAAAGTGAACCAATTTTTGAATGTGACAAGTGATAACTGAAAAATCTGATCCTATTGTTGATACCGAATACAGCAGATGTAACAGAAACAAGAGAATATAAGAAGAAGAAGAACCTAGCGTCATTTGAGGGACTTCCAAAGCTTTTGATACTGACGGTGATACCCACAGAACTATAACTCTAAGTTATAGTTCTGTGGTGATACCACACCACATCACTAACTTCAATGGAAAACACAATATCAAATCAGACAACTTCAAAAGTGCTCACGATTATTTCATGAATATAAGATTGTGTCTTGATAATGAAAACATACAGGATGTTGCTCTTTAATTTCAATCACAACTCAATTCTGAAGTGAAGATTAAATATGGACTCTACGACGCAACTGGCGTCAAAATCGAAGGGATATGTCGGAGTGACTGTCTACACGGAACAACTTGTCGCTACGCTTTACAGAAATAATTTGACTCCAGCTCCGAGTCGTAACGATTTTCTGTTTACCCGCTACGACATGTCTGCAAACAAGTCGTTACCGTTACAAGTCATGTAAACCTACCTTACTCTCTACTGACTAGCCTTTGACGTTTATGAATAATTATTACACGAAATTATTTCATGTCATTTAGACTATTCGGGGTTTTTATTATATTCTCTAGGGATCTTCGGTCGATAAGACACACTAGTTTTCATGATGTTTAATGATTTAATCATGACACAACTTTACGTATCAAGATTGTCGAGCGGAATGAAATCTCAGTCAAAAGATGACAATCTACTGTCAAAAAACATAGAACATGGAGCACGAAATACACGATACAACAGTTTCTGCGGCTATACCATTATTTTTGTCTGTACATTTTTGAAGACTATACAATTATTGAATTATCGTGCTGCAATAGAATATACTCTACTCTATATATCTTGTTGAATTTTGGGAAAACTCAATTGTATTTGTATTACTATTCGTGATTATTCTAACGAAAAACTAAATTTTACATTTTCAGTTTTGCGAATGATCTAACAATAATTTACGGCGATCCTTGTCGAGTTAAATAATGTTTTTGTTATTAAGTTTAACGTTGTTAATTCGTTATATCTCGTGAGCCCCTTTGAACTCTAGAAATTCTGATAAATAATCGTTTTTCAGGGGAGGCAACCAGGAAGAAATCCACGTTGATGCAACCCCTATAGTAAAAGTAACCAAACAACATGCAGATATGCTTATTGCATTTTCGACGCTACCAGGTAATAATAAAAATATAAATTTGATTGTATCCCATCGCAGTGACTCATCAAAATCACACATTATACTGTTTTTCTATTCTCTCTCTCTCTCTAATTTCTATGGCCTGTGCATCGAGCGCATTTAGCCAGGCTCCTCCTTTTCATGATGTACAGAAGCATCGTCCTATGGCGCAGCGGTTTTGCTCGCGGCAATGCTATCACCCTAAGTTTTTTCATTCGCTTTTTTTTCAACAAAAACACTTTTTTTTACTGGTCGGCTCCTTCTTGGGAAGCCTTCGGATAAAAATAATACAAATACACATGTTTATATATTTTATAAAAGTGTTTACTGGCGTAGGGGGCCACCATTTTTCTCATCTTTCACTTCATTACTCACCAAAACGTACCTTTTTTAAATGAAACTTCATTTTCATACATTTTCTAAATTACTTGTGACCATTGCAAGTCTAATAACAATGTTCATTAAAGGAATTTGATAATATAAACTCTTTTTGTTAATTTATCTTCATGATGAGATAATTTACTTTTTTGAGATATTTACTTAGATGATGACATGCTCTCACTCATTAGGTTTGTTCTTGTTCTAACATTCGAAAGTGTTTCGAACCGAGCAGAACATGATACGTGGAAGAAAAAAATTCAAATCCGTATTCATTTCAGGTTTCTTTTCTCTAAGAGACCCAATAAGAGGTAGCTGGTACATTCAGAGCATATGCGATGTATTTGAACGACACGCCAAGGAATTCGATGTGGAAACTCTGCTTAAAATTGTCGACGAAGAACTGTCTAAAAAACACCCTCAATATCAGCAGACTTCGACGTATGAAAGTCGAGGGTTCAAACGGTGTTATCTGAACCCACTCAGTTGACAACTTCGAGAACATGTCAAGAAAATAGGGATGTTCGATATTAAAAAAGCATCGATGTTGACATCGAAACAAAAGTAACGATGTACGATGAATATCGAAAGGAAATATCGATGTTTTTTTTTTGTGTAAGAATAAACATTTCAAAAATCAAATTTATTCAACAATATTAAGAATCCCACTCCAAAAACAGCGTTCAAACTCGAATCACGAGTATCCAGCTCGAAGGACCAAAATTATGTATCAATGTATCAATGTTCGTGGACTGTATTTCCTGTGACATGAGTTTAAATGTTGTCCTTTTGCGCGATTTTGGTGAATAGAGAGAGCAAATATTTCTAATTGAATCGAACTGTGTTTACCTTGACAATAATGCAGGTGTTTTGGTTTCAAATCTCGGTGGGCAATATTGTTACTCTGAAGACATCTCACACGAACACCCCCTCTTATGTGTCACTTTGGCAGCTTCTCGATCGACTCGTATCTTCTCTCGCACTCCCAATCGTTTTTAACAGAAAATCGTATACGGGGGGTGCGCGATAAACTCACAAATGGAGGCAAGTACAGTAATAACGCGGACTGGATATTAAAAGTCGAAAACACTAGAGTGAGAATAAAAATAATAATAAATCAAATCCAAATTAATGGTAAAGACGGAACACTATGTGTGACTTGAGTTTTTGTTAAACATCGATGTTTCTTTAACATCGATCATCCCTACAAGAGAAGAAATTATGTTATTTTTCTACAGCATTGCCACTAAGACAAAAATGCATTCATTTACGACATTATGATTATTAGTATTTATTTTTCTTTCTAGGTTAAGATTACGGTTATTTTTGAAAAACACACTTCCTGTGTGAATTGAATAAAAAATTACTTTTAATGGTTAAAGTTGGCAAAAGGGAAAACATTATTGGATGTTTATTTCGAAACCAAACGAAAATCATTATTAATTATTTGGAAATGGGATCGATTTCTAATTTAATACGTCGACGTTTCCCAAAATTTATTTGTATCCTCAGAACAATAAAAGGCCAATCGTCGCAATAAATACTACCAACAAGATACTGAATTAAAATAATAAAAATAATTAAAGTTTTTTATTTTAAATGCCTTAATTTTCATGATTTTTTCAGATATCATTAGATAAATTTACCATACGAGAGTTTTACACTGGAAAGTGGAAATCTTACATTGAAGTGTGTTTTTTGAATACAAAGAAATTAATTTTCCTTCCTTTCCCAGAATTTCTTCCGTTATAAATTAAGGTATTGGTGAATAGTAATGTTCATTCATTGCTGCAATTTGTATTTTTAGTGTCTTGAGGATGAAATAAAGTTTTCCAAACTTCGACAGATTGGAAATTTGACAAATGGCAGAACTAAACATTGGATCATGAAAAATTTGCACCAGATAAAACCATTTACAACACGGCTGCTTGAATTGTTTCATTAAATAAAGAAATAGTAGTTTGAACAAAAAATTCAAGCCAATTTCTTACCTTAGCCAAAAAGTATCTCTTGCCAGCCTTGATGGCTTCTTTTACTGTACTGTTGAACGGATTTTTAAAAATTTGGTGGAATGTTCTTTAAAACGCTGCATTTGCAGAATTAAATAAATTTTTTACTTACCCCCTGTATTATTTTTCTCGGACACCCACATAAAATTCCCCTCCCCCTAGTTGGGAATTTGAGCAAATCTAGTAATGAAACTACCAAAAAATACTGTTTATCAATTTTACTGTTACGCTAATGATTATGTACAAAATATTCATCAATTTCATTGACGATATAAAAAAATGCTTGTTTGGTACGTTTTTGGGAGTATAAAATGAAACCTTAAAAAGATAAAAAGCTGTCTAACGCTAGTACCAACGGGGCGATGGAAGTACACAAAAAATGGCACGTTCACTACAATTATTTGAAAAAAAATTCAAAAACCTTTCTGAAAGGCTACTTTAATTTTAAAAATAAATAGTGCGATGCTATGTACAGGTGCGTAAATCTTAAAATTACTTCCGTTCAAAATCACTATTTGGTTCACGCCTCGTAAAAAAACCACCTTTGGAACAAAAAGAGGTTCTATCAACATACAAGCCCTGCAAACATAATCTTGAACTCGAACCGTATCAATAGTTCATAAACGATGAATGGTTTCCTGAGAAAATAAATATTTCACCTCCGGTTAATTATATAAAGCGATATATATTAAACATAGAACTTGGTTGATACCTCGACGGATATTGAATAATATTCGTTTGAAAATAAGTGCGAGGTTCAACGCGATGTTTTATGTGAATTCAGGAAATTGAACCTCTCTGTGGTATTACAAACTGTTTTAATTTTTTGAGTATTCTGTATAAATTCGTTGATTTTTGAATGCTTGGAAGTTGTCAAACTATCCACTGAAGAGCTACTGACATTCAAAGTAACAATTGTTATTTTTTTTTAATTTCTTTGCCAGTACTGCATTGGAAATGATTAGCAACAAAAAGAATGGGAGAAATAATACCTTAAAAATATTATTCAAGAAAAATACTGAAGATCAACTTCCTGAAACTTTCTCCAGTAAATAAATTTTGAAATGAAAATCGCTTTTGACACAAAATAAGAAAAACATATAGTTATTTGTCACATCATACCTCACAGTTAATGAAATTAACACATTTTAACTTGGAAAACCTACCATTTTCTTTGAAGTGGCTTTATTATTATCATTGAAGTGTGTTTTTCTACAAAATTCAAGCAGGGCAATTAGAATTTGATCACATGTGATGCACAGTTCATTTGTTTTCGACCCTGTATAAGGTAACTTTCAATTTCAGTCTCGGTATTAGTTAGGAAAGTATCTGTTCCATAATATATTGGTTTCGTTTCCAAGTGACAAGTTAATTTTTTTTTTAACTGAATAATGTTTTCCAAAAGAAAAACCTAAACTAAGATCAACTGATAGCAAATAGTGTAGTATATATGAAGTCAATTCGAATGGCATAAAAACTAAATAGTTACCGAACGTCGGCAATTTCTTTATATGGCATGGGCGGCGCCGTATTTATACGAGGTCTTATCATTATTTTTATGTAGGTTTTATATGGTATTAACTAGTAAAATTACCAGACCCGGTACATTAGTCTTTCATTTAGCTGTTCGGATTGACTTTGTATAAACTATACTTTGTATTTGAGAAATTGTGAGTATTATTGTGATATTTTCTATGGAGCAACTGAAACAATTCACAGTTCTTTTTAGCAGGCATGGTACGTTTTGTTTGTATGTTGATGTATCACATAAAATTACTACAATGCTATTATCAATTCCCAGTCCAAACATCTCACTTTACAGCTTATTAGAAGGAATTAGTTACATGCACTAATAAAAATATTGGAAAGCTATATAAAAACCTAAACCTAGAACCTCCGATCGCATTTATCTTATCGACTCTAATTATCACACAGATTCTGATTTGAACCCCCCCTCATTAACAAAGCCTTTCGAAAACAGCAAGCTCGGGAAAAACTAATAATAATAATAACATTTTCATTGTTGCTACAGACATAAATTCTCCATCTAGTGGTCCCTGCTTTTTAACGGCATCTCTACCTGAAAAGTTTGTCCTCTACCAGGAAATGAGATGTGCTCTCTTAAATAGCAATACTTTCACAGCAGGCCATGACGTGGTACAATGTCAAAATCTTTCCCGAGAATTTCAAATATTTCAGCAAAAGAGTTTTCTCAATGCTGCCAATATCAGAAACAAAATTCGACAACTGCAACTCTCATTGAAAGTAAATATAACAGTGAAGTAATATCAATTATATTTTCCCTCAGTTCGTAATTTTCGAAGCACTGGAGCAAAAAATATTCAATTTTCATGGGTTACCTCGACCAATCTGCTTCAATCAAGTTTATTAACTGTGAATCGTCATTATTTTCCAAATCCAGGTATTACATTTCATTTGGTATGATTATCAGATAGGTATAAGATCAATCAGTGCTTTGGAAACTTTTTTTAGTTCATTTAGAGAAGAAAAAGAAATTAATTCATTTGTTTTATAGACCCACTTCATGGAAAGTGAAGAAAAAGGGTCCCCCTTTATTCACGCCGGTACCCAGGCCGGAGTGGTTCGGATAACCACGTATGTGTGAAATAAAAAAAAATACAAAACGTCTCCCGAGAAGAAGGCGACTTTACAAAGAACTAAATTTGTGTTTTAATATTGGAAAAGTTCGACAAAAAAAATTTGGGTGTCACCATTGCTTCGAGCAAGATCGCTACGCTCCCTGACGAAGCTCCCGTTAACTTTGACAGGAGGAGCCTGGCCAAATGTGTCCGAGTGAGAAGCAATGGTGATTAATAATAGAAAAAGAGAAATCCAAAGTGAATATATAAAAAAAAGATTTGAATAGGGAATATGCAGACAATTTTTTAATTTTTTTTATTCAGTATTCACTTCATTTTGATATAGAAAAAAAAAAAAAAAAAATAATTATAATAATAGTAATTATTTTTT
>WOGO01001394.1:5756-18337 GCA_015342085.1 Leptinotarsa defecta
GTAACAGTCAAAAAATAAACTATTAGTAAACTTTCTGATTTGATGAAGAGATCTTATATTTTTTGAAGAAATTCGTATGCCCTTAGTGATCCAATGTTTCCGTTTCTTTTTGTTGATGTTGTTGCATCTGTGATAGAATTGATGAAATATATGTATGTTATTAACAAATTAAGCAAGGTGCAGACTTGCGTGTTTGTGAATAAAGGAAACTAACAGCTGCATTGGAGAAACTCTTGAATCTTTATCCTTTACATCTTGTAATAATGGAGGAAGCCAGTATGGATCGGGTATAGCAAAAATTTCTGAATATGAATAAAAGAATATCGAAACATGTTCTTGTATCACATGATACTGAAATACATGTTCGACACAAACTTCTTGTAACACACTCGGTCAGTGCACAGCTGTCTTTTCTTATTTTAACCTTTTCTTTAATTTCATTATCATACCATCGGTTATTTTCAATGGACCTATCAACCAACCACTTTTTCAATATTTTTTCATTTATCTAATATACTTCAATATAAATTTATTTGATTAAAATCACTGCTATTGAAGTCTCTTATACTATCTATATGTTTGATTTGATTAAATATTCTTTAGAATGTCTATAGTCAATCATGGTGAACAGTGATTTTGAAAATTTCATTGACATTATTTTTCATCGCTTATTATATAACCGATTAATTATTGATGTATACCTCTATAATGATTTGAAGCTATGCTTCCTAATTTTCCCCTTCTTCCATTCCAGTGATTGGAGAAACCGGACAGTACTGCCAAGACAAGAAATTACATTTTCAAATATTGCAAATCATATAATCTTTAGAAACCTAAATAATGGTTTGATTGTTGTCATGTACTTGCCAGTAAGATGTTTTTTATCAAACCAAAAACAAATCTGGAGTAGTATCTTCAATGACTTTGTTTTCTTTAAAGGTTACAGTGCTCCTGGGCCATGGAATCAAGGCGGAGGCGGAAGTGCAGGGCAAGATTCCTTTGGTAACAATTATCAACAGAGTTATGGAGGGGGTGGCCCTATGAGAAACAATTATCAACAACAGAGACCTGCTCCATATAGTAAGTATTAGTTAATTTTTTAATTTACTTGCTTTCTAATGTTTGTGTTATGTATGTTAAGAATCGTTAAAGCGAGTAGGTAGCAACCCACATTGAAGGTGAGTAGCACAAGTAGATAGTTTGATTATAAAATTATGAATGAAAATTCAGGGGGGCCTTTGTGTTGGAATTTATTCTCTTGGGAAGTTTCATATCAAAGGAAGTAGAAAATGAATCACACTTTGAAATGCTTACCACTATTCAAAGATAAAGATAAAATTTTACTTTTTTATGAATCACTTATATTGAATAATAATGAAAATTAGTGCAATATAAATGATAATTTTTTATATGTAACTTTTGATGTAGATAGCTAGGTATATTTTAAACTTATATTCTCTAAGGAAAATATAGTTTCAGACCAGTTTAAAATAAATACCGTATTCATCAAATTACCACTTTGCAGTTTTTGAGAAAAAAACATATCTATCAAATATATTCCAATTATGGCTTTATACTTCGGGAGAGTCATTGAAACAGTTGCTAAAATTCAAGTGAAAAAAATAAGACTCTCATATAATAACTGCTCCTGTTTTTTTTTTAATCATCTAGTTGTGTGTTTGCAGTAAAAGCGATAGAGAGATCATGAAAGCGAATTCTCGTTTGACAGTTAATGGCAAAGCTTGTTTCTTTAAGCACATCCCGACTAGCATCCGTCTGTGAACGTGTGAATCTGTGATATTTGTAGTATGTCATTACTGCTTCTTACCAAATAAGTTCAAATTTTGCATTTATGATGTTTTTTGAAGAGTATTAAATGATTCAAGGTTATATTATTAGTCACTTTGTATAGTTCCACAGTTGGAGTATCTCATGGTTTATTAAATATTACTTTTATAGCTTCGTTCATCAAACCATAAATTATATTTTTTGCCTTTTAGTGCAGTGACCAAATTGTAATTGCTATATCTAATTCAAGAGAGAATATAAGCATTATAAATTAGAAATTACATATATCTTAAAAATGTACTCTTCTGATTGCTCCTACCAGTGGTACAATCGATTCTATAATTTGAATCTTTATAAATTATTCTACCTAAATGTTTGATTTTCAACTTGGTTGATTAATAATTTGTTCTTAATTTTAAGAGTCAGTTTCATATTGTTCATATTTTTCTGCTTGAAAATCATGAAAACTGTCTTTCCTATGTTGATTGTTAAATTGAGGTCATTTAACCATTTCTCAATCTTTTCCAATGAATTCGCATTTTTTTTCTGAATAAAACGGTGCAAGATCATCTGAAAATGAAAAGTCATCATTCATCAAACCCATAATTTTAATATTATCAACATAGAGAAAATAAAAAATTTGGGCCAAAACCGAACCAAAACCGAAGTTGAAACTGTTTCAAAACTTTTATCATCATTCATCACTACATATTGATTTCGATTTTGAAAATAATTTTGAAATAATTTTTAACAAATTCAATAGAGCAATTACAGAAGTCTTCTCTTTAGAAAAGAATGAATTCAACTCTTGCATTCATGACTCTGCCTAGTTCCACTGATAATGTATATTTTATCAGCGGAACTCATTTTAAAAAATGAAAAATCTGTCAATTGCTAATATATACTGTGCAGTAGATAGTCTTAAAAATACTATGAAACAAATTGAAGCATGTTTTGAATGCATATAAAACGAGCCACGGTAACAAAAAAACATATACTTCATGAACAGTGTAACATAATTTGAATGATAGAAAACTACTTTGAAATTTGGATCAGAAATAAAATTCCAAATTATAGGGAGTATTACATAGTTTGGTTCATTGTCATATTTGAAGTAAAACATTTCATGGTCTTTATGAGTCAACTGCAAATGTGAGATAGGAACACATCTTACAGAATACATTTTCAACTTGTTTTGGCAATAAAAATATTTTTTAAACCAGTTGAATATACAGGGCTTTTTTGGCAAAATTGACTATTTCCTGGTACCATTGAACAATACCAAAAAATTGACTTTTAACTTTTTTTGGTTTGTAAGATATGTAAAATTCAAAATTCTATTTTTGTCTGAAGAAATAGTGAACATTTCTTTGAACTTTATAGCAGGAACTTTCATTTAGCTATCAGAATATGTTCGTAGAATTTTTTTACGGGTTGCCTTCTGACTAAAGCCACCTTCATCTTCAAAATTTTGAAGATGAAGGTGGCCTTAGTCATGAAAATGCAATACCTCTGGCTCATTTTTGTACAATACTGATTTGTAATCTCACTGGAAATATAGGATTCAAATTGAAAACATATATATTTGGTACCTCCTTTATACATATAATAAAGTGTCCATGATTTTGTTCACTCAATGAATTCTATTGAACAAGTAAACAGTTGTTTCCATTCATTTGATCACCCTGTACAATATTTTATACCGTAGGTCAGAAAAATAGTGATATGAATGTTTGAAACTAAAAGAGGCCCTCTTGGTACAAGTATGACACAAATAAAAAACACTGACTAGGTAAAGTCACAACTCCTTTAAAAAGCTAATGAAAGCTGTCGGAGAATACGGAAAAGCCTTGAAAACTGTGAATTTTGTTGAAATATGTGCACTTGCCTTCACATTTACAGTTGATTCAGGGATACTATTAGTTATAATATTTTTAGGGAAGTTTACATTGGAGTTGTCATAAATTTTTATTTATGATTGGCCCATTTGTCTATATAATGCAGTGAGTTAAGTTATATTATATTTTGTTATAGATACTGGAGGTTATGGAGGTGGATTTTCGAATGGTGGCAATCCAGGTGGCCCCAGGAGGTTTTAAAACGTAAGTGCACTGATACACTGCTAATGAAAACATTATTTTAAGGCAGTGACGAGTGTACAGGTATTTATACTGCTGCTCTAAGAGCATGAAAATACACAATTATAAAATTTTGAGTAAATAATGAAAGTTTTAGAACTGAATGATTATTAAAAACAATTCGTAATTTTTGAATTGATAAATACTGCACCTTAAATGGAAATGAACCATATTTCTAAAATTAATTTGATTCTGCTCATAACATTATAATTTTTGATTGATAGTCAAATAATTAAGGCAAGTACGCCTATATATAGGAATTTGGTGTTTGTGTAACAGTACATTTAGGATATTCCTTTAGAATTAATGAACTTTTATTTCTCAACTTCATAGTAGTTTTAGGTTATTATGTAAAATGTAATGAGAATATTAAAGGTTTGATTATTCTATTCATTGTTTTTTGTCGATAGGATAGAATTAGGTTATTTTCAAAAGAGGATAACAAATGCAGGTAGGGTATTACTTTCTTAACTTCGGATTCTTTACATTGTAGTCAGAAAATAGAACATTGTGAAAGTAACTGATTGAATAAGAACAGTTACAAGTGGAGGTTGGTCTCACTTCAACCATTCCTGATTTTTTATTATTGAACTTCCATTGGTTGCTTAAGTAACAGAACCTGATCACTTTTATTATCTCAGGGTCATAGTTGGTACTTATTTTCGTTATTGGTCAATATCTTGCCACTGGTCAATTTAAAATTATTTGGTTAGGATCAAAAATCGGGATAAAAATTATCATACTGAAATATATTGATATTGCTGAAAAGACTGCTCTATCTTGTGAACTGTTATCTTCCAAACCCAGAATTAAACCAAATTTTTGGCATCTCTGAAGTTTAAATCAACAAAATGGTTGAGGCTTTCGTGGCCAAGATTTTCAGTGTCACTACTTTTGTTCGGGTTTGAATGCTGTCGATTTTTGGAAATTCTTACTGACGTTTCGCTAGAGCGAGCAGCTAGCTTCATCAGAGGTTCATACATCTTGAGCTTATCTTCGATAACTGAGTATTCCGACTGCGTAAAGCATATTCATCAGCCAAAGACGATTGTGGATACTAACAGTCGAAAGGTCGTGAAGTAACTTGGCTTGAAATCTCTTAATTCTTATTTCATTTTAATTGTTCAATTTTTTGCCTAATTTTTAATTTTCATTTATTTCAGAGATTTCAATTCATATCATATTAGACAATGGAAGTCCGAACTAACGAAATTCACCATGAAACATTGTCAACCACCTTCAAACAAGCATATTTATGTTGATTCAGGTAGTTTGGTGCCTTAATTCCTGTACCTGGATTGGGTATATAGTCGATAAAATTCGTTGACCCCTTTTCTCCTTGCCGTCATGATGTTTGTTATTCTTGGTATCCCTGGTTGGGGCGATGAGTTTCGTGTTTTCAAACAGATTTCTGTGGTTTCTTTCGCTGAATGCGTGTTCAGACATGAAAACACAAAGACCTTGGCTTTCTTACCTATTGACACATTGTTCCAATTAAACTGAGACCCTAGATCACCTTGATTCACAGAAATACTCTTATGTCGAGTAATATGATATTATGCAGTAGCGATTCTGCAATAGTTTCACCTCTTGGTTTGGGAAGTCCACTAGCATTTCACACCAGAACTATCTTTTCGTGCAAGTTTGTTTTGACTTTATTGGTGGGAACTAGCTCCAAGAAAAGTATTACAATTCCAAAAATGTTTATATCTGGGAATCTTTACAGGCCTCAGTAGAAATGTAGAATAAAAGCTAGATTAAAGCCAACTCTGTCTTGAATAACAATAATCAGGGATGGGGCATTCTACAAATTTCACATGTGAAAATAGTTTTTGACTACTGTTTCAACAATAAGAATACAAATAATGTTTAAGAATATGTTTCGAATTCTAAGGCCAATATTTCACTTGGAGACTTCTCGCTTCCACTTCAAGGTTCAAGTTGAAATTTTCTGGAATAGATTTTTCAGAATTGACAGTTTCATTTGATCAGTTAACCCTTATAAAAAAAGGCAGTAACATTTTCTGAAATTGTCAGTAATAATGATTGGGAATTCTCAATTTTTTAAATTGACAAACACCAGAAAACCAAGTTTTACATATCATAAAATATATAAAATGAGAATTATTCAAGACGGGTTTGAAGGCCGACATAGTTTGGAACTGCAACCTAACGTTTTGTCAGCACGAGTGGCTGGCTTTTTCAGGGGTTTATTCATCTTGATGATTGAATGAATTGAAGAGGTTTTTTGTATCGATGACTGGTGATTTCTAGTTCGTAGATTGTATTTAGGTTAACTCAGGTTAGTCCGCCTCTCTTGTTGATGCGTTGCTATTGGTCAAAGTTTTATTACCTGTTAATGACGTAACATTGCATTGCGCTGTTGCCACTTTAGCATCTTTTAGTATGGGACTTCAAATCCCATTAACAGGTAATAACACTTCAGCCAATAGCAACGCATCAACAAAAGAAGCGGGCTACCCGAGTCAACATAAATTCAACCTACGAACTAGAAATCACCACTCATCGGTGAATCATCAAGACAAATAAACCTCTGAAGAAGCCAGCCACTTGTACTGGCGAAACGTTGGGATGCAGTTCCAAACTACGGCGGCCTTCAAACCCGAATGAAGATAGCTCCTATTATGTTGGTGAACTTTTGAAACTTGTCTATCAAAGGTAAACTTCCTAAAAATGCCTCTTCACTAACATATATTATTTTATTTTATATTTTATTCTATGCGAATAACAATCAGTTGCATGGCATTCAATAGGCCAAAATAAATATGATACCATCAATATGGTGTTGCTGCTAACTCAAAATTAATTTGAATTACTTTTTACTACAAAAAAACAGGAAATTTTTAATCTGACTGAAGAAATAAGTATCCAAAATTGGTGATTTTTGTGCTGCAGAAGCAAATCAATAATTATACTGTAACTTACATAGATTCTAGTTTATAAAAAAGGAGAGGTAGGTAGGTAGGTTTTGAAGACGATTAGGAACAGAGATTCACAACTGCTAAACGATGTTTCAATGCATATTTCATTCTCTACATCAATGAAGATTTAGTAATGCTACCCAGAAGCACTATTATTCATGTCTGAATATAGGATATTGTTAGGAAGAGCAGAAGTGTTAGTGTAGACAGAAAGAACATGACAGGGATCATTGATGAGGTTAGGATTTAATAGGTATGTATAGTTTTAGATATTGGTAGGTTATTTATGTTTTGTGTACAGTTTATTTGCACTGGGTGTTAGGGATACAATCCACCTAAATTATGCCATGCGAAATATGTGAGATTAATTTTATTTATGTGTATGGTTAAAATATAATGTTTGGTTCTTTAGTATATATTGTATGCTCTCTTTGGAGATTTGAAGTGGGACAAGTGTGTAGTATGGTTTGCCAAGTTTAACACAGAAAGACCTTGAAAATCAGCTGTTAATACTGGGTTAATATTTACTTTTGTTATGGATATATCCGAATTATTTCCTTTTTCAATTATAATTTTTTGTCTTAACCTTGAAAATGTTTAGCATTATGATCAGAAAGACTTTAATTAAATATTACTTACGCACATTCCCTGTCAAAACATTGAGAGTTTGTAATAGACCAGCAAAATGCTTGAATTTGGCTTCACTTTCACCAAGAAATGTGCAGCACTTCCAACGATAATTTTCCGAGCTATCAAGTTTTTCAACCTTCAGCATTGTAGCTGACTGATGAACGCACCATGTGACTTTACAACTTTCCACTGAGGTTACTCGTGATTTAGGCGTTCTTTGACAGATGGGTGTATGCCAGCATAAAGTTCTTAAGTCAACCATTATACTGAATACATTTTTTTTATTTCAAGAGCAACATTTATTACCAACTACTGCACTTGCCCCACTTAACCTTACTTCATTTGACTCTCAATTTCATCACAGACAATGCTATTAGTAGGTGACTATTTTTATTGTTGACTATTTCAATTACAAAGTCTAGTGTCGTTGGTATTCAGACTAATACATTATCAGGATTCTCTAAGATATATGTTTTGAAATTGAACAATAAGTAATGTTTTATATCTGAACCTCTTTTAGATATCTCCAAAATATTCGTTTTGAGCTTAAGTTTCAGAATATTCTTTGTTAAGATCTTGTAGGCAAGAATTATACTCCTAACACCCTGAATGAACTTATTTTGCAGGACTAATATTAAAATGTAATTTTGAGGTTGATTATTTGAATTATTTTGCTTTCATGGGAACATTTGGAATAGTTTTAGTAATCACAGTGCCTTATTTCCTAATATAATTCTATTACAATTTTTAACTGCAAAAAATTGTTGTTACAAATTCGTGACCGATTAAAACTCCTTCACATTTGCTTCAAAGTCGGTAGGTATTCATTTATATTATTTTAACTAGGTAGGCAGTTCACATGTTGTCATGAAGTATAATTATGTATTGGTTCCAGGATTTATAAATAAGTGAACGTCTCCGATTTGGAAACAAGTTGTGAAGTTTTGTTATAGTGCTTAACTATGATGATTCAATTATTTATTCATGCAGATGTTTAGGTTTGAATTATTTGGTTCTGTAATATCGCGCTCATTTTGTTCATTCCGTATCTTTTAAAATTCTGATTCTCGTGTAATACTTGAAGATTCCCATGCAACCTAACCATTATATTGATACCTCTGAAGTAAAATGAATCTATTGAAAGCACTTTTTCCAAACTAGAACAAAAATACTATCTCTTGACGCACGTTACGCAGACCTAGTTAGAATCGTGTGTGCTCCTTGTTTGGCTCTACGCAATAATTACAGAAAGAAACCAGTTCAATATAATGTACTTACCTAGGTACTTGCATTTGATGGTTCGCCCAGATTCATATAAAAGCTCGAAGTTGTAATATTTAGTTTATGTCATATCCTGATGTTACTAACTTGGTTAGTCAAGAGGCAATATTTTGGTTCTGTTGCTAAGAAACTATGGACTTTATGAACGTTGGTGACTATAAAAATTAATTCTTCCTCTAGCTATATTCCCACGGACCTCCATCGTAACATTATAGCTTTGTATAAAATATTGATATTATTTTAAGTCATTGTTAAATATTATCACATCCAAACCTTTTCTTGGGATGCTTTAAAAACTC
This sequence comes from Leptinotarsa defecta, assembly GCA_015342085.1. Lineage (NCBI taxonomy): Eukaryota > Metazoa > Arthropoda > Insecta > Coleoptera > Chrysomelidae > Leptinotarsa > Leptinotarsa defecta. The sequence continues at coordinate 14,835 of WOGO01001394.1, forward strand.
ACTTTTGTAGATGTTTTGATATGGACTTTTTGGGACATATTCAGATATTTTTACAGGTTTGAAACCATCTGACTTGTTCATTTCTTCCAAGTTTGTGCAGAATACTGCAGATTCATTGGCTTATTGCACATTTTTTGTGTATCCTGGTATTAGTTTCCTTAAAGTGTATCTTGTACAGTATTTTGTACAATTTAGCAAACCTGGTCGTATTGCCTCCTCCATTAGCCTCATATTTTCACATGCTTTGTTGTTTACTTAGAGACCTATAAAAGATAAACAACGAAATATGATGAAAATATGGAACTTTCCAATTTCAAAGAACTGGACCATCTAACCTAGTGTGTAAATGATCCAATTGTAAACAAGTCTTTATTGAAGATAATGGTAGTGGTTTTATAATTGCTAAGGATATGTCCAAAAATTATACTATTATTTACAACTGTTGCTCTAAAAGTTTGACTTAAGTTCTCAAGTAAGTATATATTTGGGTAATTCGTCAGGATAGGAAACGTCTTCTCATACTTTCTATCTATATTCTTCAAGAGTTTCTGCTTCTTCGTTAATCACTCTTATTCTCTTACATACAGAAAGTTTTACATGTAGCAATCGGCTATTATTTTAATATTTAATTTTCATTCTTCAAACGATTTGAGAAGTTACAAAAAATATGTATAGGTCAAAATGGACCCATCGACAATTCGGCTTAGTCAGCTGATCAAACATTAGAATATGTTTGTTGAGGAATTTTGAAGAAGCTTCTTTCATTCGATTTATTTTAAATTTTGTAGAGAAAGAAAGGTCCTGTCTTTCTACTTCTCCATCTTTATTCAACAAAAATGTGGGAATCTTCCAAAGAAAGGAATGAATCAATTAATTTCGAAATAAACTCTTAACAAAAATGTGTAGATCATGCAAAGAAGTAATTTTGGCACGAAGCTGAAAGAAAAATCCCTCTCAAAACAACAACTACATTAAATTACGGAAACAATTTTTTTTTCAAAACAACTACTTTTATATAAACAAAAGAATTTACAAAAAAAAAACATTTTCCTATTCAGTTTGATACTCATTTTACATTCGGAAGACATTATTTTAACATCATTTAAATCCTACCAACTGAACCTCATTTAGAAACTTACAGTGAAATATGTAAACTTGAGACAGAAACAAAAATTTCTCAAATCCCCTTTTAATCAATAGTTGCAACTGAAAAATTTATCACTTTTTAATATATCTTTCAAATGAAGTACATCTTATTTATCATTTTATCTCAACAGTTTTAATGGTAGCATATTCAGTTCTAGATACATTTTTAATTCCATGTTGAAATCAGATTCATGTTATGTGCTATGATTAAACAAAACTTTATATAAGTGGTTTCTTCAAAAGAATGGTTTTTGCATATTTCTCTGCAAATAAAATTACATGTCAACAAACAAATGAATATTCAACAAAAAAGTCCAATATTTTATTATTGTATTTTATTTACATTTACATCATCTGCCACCTTTACCAAAATTATATTTGATAAGTATTATAACTAATAGATTGATGATAGATAAATAATAATTGGTAGATAAATAATAAATTTTTGATTTACATCTTATATTGTACAGGGTATTCCATAATTTTGTTGACAAATTTTAATCGATATATAATATATGTAGTAATCAAAATGTTTCTTGTTTTGACATTGTCACCTAATTTGCTATCTCTCATTTTTTTAATCAGAATAGTTATTGAATAACACAACAACACCATTTTTTCAAAGGAGGTACTATTCATTTAAATTTTCCTTCGTAAGTTTTTTTATTTTGAATTTGTCAACCAACTTATGGTGTACCATGTATATAACTGATATTAAAAGTGAATTAATTAATTTGTTTTGTTTTCTGATAGATGTGAGAAATTGAGACATGGATTTGTACAGCTTGGTGAGTATTATATGAAAAAAGGACAGATTTTAAAAATACATTTTGATGATTTTAGTTCTCAGACAATAATTTAAACATTTTAAAATATGAAAGAATCAATTCATAAGAATCAAAAGTATTTGGGCTCGTTAGTGAGATTTCTCTGGAGAATAATGATGGGATTCAGATTGCTAACAGATTTGAAATCTACTAGTAGATATATTAGGACTGAAATGTTCGGATGAGTTAGTTAATGAAGATTTTAAAAAAATGTAAACAACAATATTTTCTGTATTTTTTGGGTTATTCTAACGTATTCAGATAGGTAGGGAGGTCCAAAGTGAGTGGGTATATTCAACGCTCCAGAGTTGTAAGATACCCATGAAACCGATAAGTTGATTTGGTGAATGAGTTATCAGGTCCGATGGTGAAGAAAAATTCATTCAAATACTAATACAGGCATAAAGTATAAGCTCTGCTGGTTCAATGTCTTCCAAACAGAATGCCCAAGTCTCTTCATATGAATACGTAGACGATAACTAAGTCACAGGCAGTACTCAACAGGACTGATCAACGGTCCTGCTTTGAAGAAGCCATTCATACCAGAAAATTCAAATGAGATACTCAGAATTATTTAGAAAATCCCAGCTCTGGGACATGTTTCCTGGTAGATGGATTGGCAGGAGGGGTGCTATTGGGGTGCCTGAATCTTCGAAAGATTCGAAGAGTTGCTTTACTAATGAGCATCAATAAATAACACTGGATATTCTTCACAATATTCGAAGACACTGTGAACGGTTGTTGTCCTTTTGTATGAACGGCAGATGTTATCAATCTCCATGTTGTGTGCTGTGTACCTATTTGAAACTAATTCTCATTCAGTGATTATCCAGTGTCCCATTACTGCAAGACATACGTTCTTTTCTCAAATTGAACACTAATAAATATTTTCATATCTTTTTTTATTCGTTTCTCCTTCATAATTGAAATTAACTAGGTGTCATTCACGATGTTGAATTACTAATTTTATATGTTTTTTTGTATTTTGCAGTTTCTCTAGTCATATTTGGCTAAAATGGAACAAGAACAAACCTCTCCTTTGAAGAGGTCAAAGTGCCACATCGAAGAGATTGTTTACAAAGTAAGTGATGAATTTAAAAGAGTTGAATTATTGATTGATGTTTTTCAATCCGCTGTATTATTTTAGATTACACATAATTAAAAGTGAACTGTAATTAAAATAAATATCAAATTGTGATGGAATCATGCAAGTGTATATATAATTGTGATAAAAGTTAATGATTTGTATGAGCATGAGCAAGCATTGAATCCAAAGGTACATATTGTTTTGGGGAGAAGGGGTTGACCTTTAAGCAATAAGACTTCGATAGAGGTAAATGTAAACCTTTTTTGCATTTCCACTTTTCCATCAATTCATAATAAATTTAAAATTTCCAGATGTTTTCGCATTGTCAAAATTGAGAAACGTTCTTAGTGAAATGATTCTTTTTTCTGTGACGGAAAAAAAGTTTGACATTTTATCTCTGATGACAGGTAACAAAATGTCACTTTTCATGAAATTACTCTTTT
>WOGO01001395.1:0-18335 GCA_015342085.1 Leptinotarsa defecta
ATTTTTTTCAAATCAGATTTTACATTGTTCAGCTCAACACACTGAAATCTGTTTGTAAGCCATATTTCACAGACGTGTTCAGAAATCTTCAATATATATACTCTGAAAAAAATGTTTAGTGAGGAACTTCCCACTGTTTTTTTTGTGTTCATAACCTTCCACGATCTGGTGAATGGAGAGAACTTCATCAATGAAAAATCTGCTAACGTATATCAAAAGAATTAGAGCTTTCACACCTTGAGGCCAAAGTTTCATACTGATTTTCAGGTTTTGAAAACGAAAATAGATTGTTTTCCTGAATTTTCCGTATGATTAATATGGAAAAAATCGTTTTCTTGAGTTTAGAGTTTTATAACTCTTCAATGGTTCATTGAAAATGGCTAGACCAAATCATTTCCTCATAAAATTCAACGCTCTACAAAAAAGCTTTTTATAATATTTTGATGAACCGAATCGTTTTAAAGTTATTTAACTTTGAAATAAAATTTACAATATTTTCTCATTTTCTCAAATTTTCAGACGAAACTATCAAGTTCATCAAAAAATTGTATCAAATTTATATCATAGACTCGAAATTTCAATATAGCCCCGTATATTTGTCGGTTGACTTGAAAAATATTTTTCATTGAATGCGGGAAGTTAGTCAAGCCCACCACCAAACCATTTAAATTTAATTTCTCACCTTTATAAACAGCTATCAGAATAAGATAGTCAATGAGCATTTCCTGGTATAATTTTGCCTCGGTGCCTTGATTTTCTCAAAAATTGGATTGAATTTCTAATTACTTCTACTTCAGGTTTAATTTTATAGTTGCTCTTATTCGAGCACGCAAAAATTGAAAGTTCCAACGTAAGGTGATAAAAAGAAACATAGCATTTCGTGAAGAAATTTCTTCACGTTCATCGGAACTGAGCTACTGTTTTGTTTGGTGAAAAAGAAAAATGAAAACTACCCTTTAAATACCAATTTTGCAAAAAATTAACTTTTTTTCAAGAACTGATAATGATACGTAATAAAAAGCAAAAATATGCAATCGATGCTACAATTGACATTGACTTCTTTACTGGAGAAGTAGTAGGTTATCTAGAAAAAATCACCAGAAACACAAACTTTGGTAAATGAATGGCTTCAAGGTTATCATTTTCAAAAATTACCTGATTGAGGTTTGACAAAACCGTAAACAATTCGACACCAACATATAACACAACTCTTTCACTTCTATTTCCACAATCATCAAATCTACCGACAAACTGAGTAGAAAACGCGAAGATACACGTTTCCATGGAAATAAAGCAAAAAGATGTTTCTTCAGATTGTGAATAGTTGTCAAACCGAATCAAATACATTCGCAATTTTGCGCCTGACAGCAACAGAAGCAATCATTTGTCGAAGCATGGCTACGTTGATGATAATTTTTATTAGTCACATCATTGCCGCTTGTATTTTAACAGGGCTGCATTCAGATCGATAGAGATCATTGTGATAAAATTCAGAAAATTTGGTATTTTTATATGATTGATGGATTTTTACAGATTACTGACAGAAAAACAATTCATTTTTGATATATTGTGAAAAGCATATAATATGTTAGTTGATTTCAGTTAGCTGAATAATTTCAAAAAAATTAGACATGTCAAGGAAATGATTTTAGATAATAATAATAATAATCTTTATTCAATTTCCATGAAACGAAGAAGTGTCTCACAATAAAATAAAGTGAATAAAGCCGATGAGCGATGAGTGCTATTGCATTTGTTTCGCCATACAATAACTAAAAATACGGATAACAATAACACACATATACAAGTACTAAACATTAGAAAAAATAAACAAATAAATGCATGGTATATAAAATAAAAATAATAATCAGAGTAATTATAAAAAATTCCTCCTTATTTATGTGAGTAATAATAATAAGTAACTCATTTCAATAGTGATAAAAAAGTGTTATCTTACGAAACATATGGATGAAGGTAATGAGCGGTTTATGTTGTTGCACTTTTTTCGCATTAAAATGTGTAAATGTTATAAAAGGAATGCGAATGATTATGATAGTTACGTAAAAAGAATTAACAATGTAAAAGTAAAAACATAGTTCGTGAAGTAGTATTAATGAGGATGATAATAAAGCTCTCATTCATGTGAGCAGTATATAACAACACACTAGGGTTCAGGATTTGTTTAGCAAACATGAACATCGAAAAAGTGATGAACTAGTTGTCTCGGATTCTCAAAAATGAACTTCTTTAATGCATTTTTTAATTGAGGCAGATATGTCAATATTTTCAACCGTTCAGGTAATTTATTATATAATTTTAGTGCTAAGTATTGGAAATTACGTTGTGTTGTTGTTTTCATCATATAGGGAACTGGGTGTTGGTTTCGATTTCGTGTTTAGTATGGATGAGTAGTGGGAACTGATGTTTGTGTGGAGTGATATTTTATGAGTGTAAGGAAAAAGTCCAGCTGTCTGGTGTCAACGATTTTTGCTTCCAGGTATAGTTGATCTGAGTTGTATAGTAGATCTTTTGAGAAAATGAGCTTGAAAAACCGTTTTTGACTTATTTCTAGAAGATGTAGATAGGATTTCGCTGCAGCTCCCCATCCTAGTATTCCATAGCAAAAATGGCTTTCTAGTAGTGCGTAGTATAGTATTTTCAGTAGGTGGGTTGATTATATGTTTTTAAGATATTTGAATCTATATAGTAGTTGCCCATCCTTGCTCCCCTGATGTGGTGCTGCAAGTTTTTCGTTTTCCTGTAGCTGAAAAAGCAAATGCGCCACTGGAATCAATTCGCCTCACGACGTGATGAAAAATAAGCAACTTCGAGTGAGTTCCAACGAGTAATCTAATGGTCAAATTGTATACGTTCTTGACATTTTCGAGATCATTTCAAAATTATTTTTGGGATTGAATAAAAACTGCTATATATGATGGTGAAATCGACAAGTGCGGAAAACTTCACGTTCAAACATGTATTCGAATATGAGACCTTACTGAAAAAAATGAAAATCAAAGTATGTTTGCTAAAGAAACAGGGCAAAATGCAAACTAGTCTTCCAAAATGAAAATGTTAGATTTTTCACTCGAATTTCTTTTTCACTCGAAAGTTTGTGTTATTAGCATTCAAATAGAGAATAAAGAGACCGTTCACACGATATACCACAAACCTATACTTCCCATTTGAGAAAATTTGGAGTTGTACCTGTCATTCAAAGGGAGTTAAAGGACGGCATTTTTACGTTGAAGAATGTCAAATTATAATTTACATTTTCGGGATTTTTTCTAATATTTACAGTAACCGAGAGCAACTTAATATGAATTTATTCTATTTGGCTTTTACATACAGTGTATACACTTCAGGTATCACATGTGATTTTTATTTACATTCAATCCATATACGATTTTATATCTATATTTGAACTTAATTTAAGTACGGATCTGTCTTCGGCGCCGATACTTCTTATCGCACTTCTGGATTCACTTGCACGCGCCTGTAGTATGACTTATGCACATTCCCTTCGTTTTTACTTCCAGCATTTCAGCTAATATTATTGTTTACATTTTCTGCTCAATCGATCAAAAAATTCTACTTTCAGGCAAATGATAAAGTATTGCTATTGGCATTTTATATAACACATATGCATGAAACGAATTTTTTTTAACGAAGTCACTCAATTCCTGTGAAAGTACCAATAGTCGAAGCCAGTTATGCTACAAACTGCCATGGAAGAAAAAAAATGTAACAACATTTTCTCAATATAGAAGACATCAATACATCCAAATATATTTTCGGTAAATATTCATTTTGATGGCTCCCGGCGATTTTGTTAAAAAATTTGAGTGTATCTACTTACGAACTTTGATGCGTAGATTACGAATCCTAAAGAAGAAAGCGGCGCTCTCCCTCATTCACAAAGCAACAGCCCTTCAAAGTTCAAAAAAGGGCAACATTTTAGTCTTCTTTTTCACAAGATAAACAATCTAAAAACAAGCATTTATTCACTGGGCCACCTTTACACCTTATTCCTCCTTAATTGACACTTTTCAATTTGACAATCAACATTTTTCTTATAATAAAAAACTTAATTGAAAACGAATGCTTGCATCAATATCACCAACTATGCCATTCACCTTAAAAACGTAAAATATAGAGATAGGTATATATTCAAAAAGCAGCTCCGTACATTTTTCAACATTTTTATTGGAATAAAGCGAATATATACCATATTCTCCCGAAAAGTTATCACAAAGAATCATTCAAAAATTTTCTCTAGGTCAACAACTAGAACTCCTACGTTTTTCTTTAACATTTTCACTAAAATTTCCTTAGCTAAAAATTTCTCTACTTCGGTATGAAAATCTTTCAACTTCTATATAGTTTCACCTACTACTGTTAATACATCTGGATTGTGGGTTAGTGAAAATTATTATCTATTATTTTTCAAATTGAAAAAATATTCAAATGATGTCCATTCAGCAACTTAATTTCAAAATAGCCTAGCTTACCTTTCTAACCTTCAGAAGTAGCAACCTGTAGGTATCTAATCTCATGGATAATTCCGAAAATGAACGGCTTCATGGTTAGCATTTTCATAACAATCCCTCATTGGTATATCATATAACCACCAAAGCATTGCACAACACTTCCACTTTAGTTATCACAATATCATCACGAACCGACCGACAAACTAACTAGAAAAGCGAAGAAAAACATTTCTGTCGAAATAAAGCGACATCATATTGCTTCATGTTCTAATCAAATACATGAACAATTTTGCATCTGACGTGACAGAAGTTTTTTGTCAAGGCACGGCTACTTCGATGACAACTTTTATTAGGCACATCATTGCTGTTCGTGGTTTTGCAGGGTTGCATTCAGATCGATAGGAATTACTGTGATAAGATTCAAAACATTTTTTATGAAGTTGAAATTAATTCATATTGATGAATTACTTGGATTTCTGGCAGAATTTAAATTTATTTCCGAAACAGAATATATTTTTGTAATTCAAATTGAGTTAGTTGAATCATTTCGAAAAAAAAAAATTTGTGGTGTGTTGAGAAACTAATTTTGGATATTCATATTGAAATACTCGTCATATGCTAAAATATTCATACTAGAATACTGTGTATGTCAACGAAGTGTGGCCATTTGAATGTAAGTACTGGGGAGCACTGGAAGTTATTTTTAAAAAAAAACTACCAATTTCAAGGTCTACAATGAATATGGAAAGAATCAAGATCACACGAAACGACTAACAAAGTGAGTGGAAAACATGAAGGACAACGTTCCGATGGAATCTATACTCATAAATGCGAAAGTCACTCAATTAACACTTATTTATGACAGTCGCGCGGCGTTGGAAGCTCTTGGCTCCTACCGAGCAACATGCAAATTGGTAGCAGACCTCTGGTCTGGATTCCTAGCCAAACTGACCTGGAAGGCAATAAAGCTGCTGACGCCCTTGCAAAGGAGGGTGTTGCAATCAGATTTATCGAACCAGAACCTGTCATTGGTATTGCTTTGATTCATGGATTTCTGGTAGAATCCTCCAGGATCGGCTCACTCCAAGGCGTTTATTCACTCTTCGAAGCTGGATACCAAACAGTTGTTGAACTACACTGTCTGATAGGCCTCCTTACAGGTCACTGTCATTTTGATCATCATTTGTAGAAACTCAGACTATCGGAAGACAGTGTGTGTCTCCTCTGTTTGGAAAATGATGAAACAGCAGAGCACATACTTTGTGCCTGCCCCGCTGGGGACAAGGTCAGATTTACAGAGTTTGGCAGAGCCGTACTCTTACCATCCGACCTGAAAGACCACTCAAGATACAAACTGATCGGCTTCGTTAAGAAGCTGTGTTTATTTGGTCGAGTGTCATTAGGTGTGACCCACAATAAAATATTTCTGTTTCTTCGAATTGGTAAGTCCTAGAAAGCTAAACTTTGGTATTCCATACTCCATTGGGATTAGATGCGCACTAAGAAAGGATTTTCAAATAGGCGCGTTTACATATAAAAATTACCTTTTCATCATTGTTTCTCCCTACTACTCAATTTTCGGAGGCTGATATTTTTTAATTCCAACTGGGTGCCCCCAATGGATAAGAGAGAAGCGTTTTCATATGAAAATGATCTTTTTATCAATATTTCTCCCTACTGCTACATTTTAGGAGACTGAAACTGTGTATGTAGATTTGTTTTATATTGTAGATGTGCAGTAAGAAAGGATTTTTGAATATCCCAACTGAGGCGCCAGCCGAGGTGACAAAGGCACGTTCATAAAATAAAATTACCTTTCCATCAATGTTTCTCGATACCGCTATATTTTCGGAGGCTGAAATTTTGTATGTAGTGTAACAAATTGAAGAATTAACCGTTTTGAACAAACTTATTCCAAATAATATTTCATTAATCACAAACTAATTTATTTACAACACTTGGCAACTAACGCTTAATTTATCTCCACTATTTGAATTCCTTGTTTAACCGCTCGATTCACTTTTTGAACTCCCCCTGGGATCGGGAAGCCATACTTATATAGTAACACTCGACTAGAGTTTAACCGGCGGTTGCCGACTGCATTCCTTTTGCGGTGATGTCATGTGTTTGTTCGCTGGCGACATATCGGTCTGGGGCGGCTTCAGATTCGCTACGGTAGATTCGTTTCATGCTGGATTTTTTAATATTTCAACTGAGGCGCCAGCCGCGGAGGAAAAAGAAGTGTCTATAAAATGAATTTACCTTTTCATCACTGTTCCTTCATGACCTCAAATTTCCGGTGTGTGAACTCATATTTAGTTCCAGCATTGCACCCTTGCGGAGTTGGGTCGTGTCGCTGGTTAAATACATCAGCTATTTTGAAGGGAACAGTGGACGTAGCCGTTTTTTGTTGAGACATGGCTATGTTGATAAACTATATTCATTAGTCTTAACTTTGTCACATGTCTTTTTACAGGATTGTATTAAGGTAGATCGAAATTATTCCTAACGGGATGTGACAATATAATTGGAAGATGATGAAGTTCAAAAAAATTCCAAAGAAGTAGTGATAGTTTCAATAAGTTTGACAGATATTTTCAAAAATTGATGAATTCATGTATTATAATACCAATTTCATTATATCATGCTGTTTTCATAAAGAGGCGAGTGAAATAGGGGTATTTGATTCACAGGTACGAAAAAATTAGGTTATTAGGACAGCGTCGATATGACAAGTTTCAACATTCACTTATACTCAATGTTGACAATCGATTAAAATTGTAAAGAAACTCAAAATTAGTGAGTAATTTATTATTCACATATTTTTAAATAAAACTTCAGCATGATATCAATCTTCAATTGAGAAAGAACGTACGATATCTATACCTAAACCATTTTTTTTTGTTTTCAAACATTACATTAAAAATTTCCAGCCATCAACTTCATCTTCTATTCAACCCTTCTTTGCAATTGGCGAAGGTTTATTGTTGCTCCCACTTAGGGTAGCTACGAGTAATAAAATTACGGAAAAAGTTTGTAGTTGTCATGATAGCAGCAGAGAAAAGTACGAAATTCTCATCTGAATCTGGACACTGTTGCGAAACGCCCTGTACTTATCGTTTTTGTCCATTCAATGACAAAAATTACGGCCGCTAAAGATTGAACCCGTTGAAAGTCTATAAGCGAAAGAATATACCCCTAACTAATTTTTTATTGTTATAACACTGGAGTGCTCAAGGGTTTGTTCCACATGTATGTTGAACACGCCACTTCAGGTAAATTTCTTCACGTCTTCAGACATTGCATTCCTGAGGGTTTCAGCATCCAGAATATTAATTGTAATAATAATTATTCCAGATCTACAAATTTTTACCATTTTCGAATATGTTTTCATTCCAGTTGTATGAAATGATGAAACTATACATATCATTGGCATCAAGAACATATTTTTTGTCCACGTTTTTCTCAAGTGCTCCGTTGCCGCAATTGAGAGAGAAGGAGAGGCTGATGGTGTCACTTCCAATATTCCCACTGTCATTAAATGTGTCTGGCATACGTGAATGAGGTGACATATACCAAGTAGAATGCAATGCCATGACAATATAGATATTCATTTTTTCCATGAAGGTGAACATTACGCTATGAAGGCGTAAACAGGTATGATGATGTTACGACACCCATGTTACTCAAATTGCATCACGTGATTTGTTGTGTGTCAAATGAGATACTGATATGTCTTTACATAATCACGTACATGGAGTAGTAAAATCAGCTTTTCAAAAACTTGGAATGCTATTCAGAATTGAATAGTTTCACATACCTCAGCAACATTTATTGCTTCAAAGAACCCAAATTAGAACTTATTTGAGATATTTGTAGGCATCGCCAGAAAAATCCATCTTCCCGAATAAGGATCCAAACATTACACGCACTCTATAACATCAGAAGAAGGTTAGGATTTTTTTTGTGTTTGACTGACATAGCCCAGTCAATTGGATATAAAGTCATATATATCATAAGTACACTTTGAAAATCATTTTTCTCCATGATTGATGTTATTTTTTCTGCTACCGTTGAGTCGTGATTTTTTTCTTCTGAATTTGGATCTTTTCATCTCTTTCAAATAACAAGAGGCTCGACTATTTTCGACAGGTCATATGCAGGTACCCTGGTTTTTTGGTTAACGTTGTATCTTCTGAGGATGTTATCCTTCTCAACTACATTCAAATTATTCGGTTATCAAAATGTGTAGCCCCTACCTCTGTACATGATGTATCTAGTCTCGGGACTATATCAACATTTAGGTGCCTTTCAACATGTCGAAGATGGCTCGTATTCAAATCTGCCCTACAAATTTGTTAGGAACTGATCAGTGTCTCCAAGTTTACCCAATACATCTGCAAGTTCTCTTGAGGTTGTTGGTATGGAAGATGACTGGTACTCTTGCTTCAAGTAGTATCTGTATCGCGTTCAGAAGACATCCGGAATGTTTCGATAATTGCTTTGGCTACAATGGAGTATTTCTTGAACATGATTCGTAGTTTTAGAATCAATGCATTTATCTGGTCTGTCCAGATAAGGATATTGGTTCCTGTCACGAAATGTGGACCATAAATAGTTCACGATAATTCTTCTTAATTATTTTCGCCGATTATAAGACTGACCTAATTGGAGCGAGTGTGATATGACAAGCAGATTACTTGCCAGTAAGACTTTCAGGTTGGCCATCTGTTATTAGAGTTTAATTTGCATTTCATGTTCATCTTATTTATTATCAATTATAAGTGTGCTTCGAACACTGTTCTAAGTGCACCTTCAGGATTTTCCCTATAGAGATTGCATTCATTTAATTCAACTAGGTGAATGTAAGTGAAGTATCTTTTCAAAATGACGAATGGAAATTATTTTTTCGAGGGTATATACAGGGTGTTTAAAATTCGATCCTCACCATTTGGATTTTGGAAACTATGAGAGATACGAAGATGGTTGAATTGGGGCAAAGTTGCGCATTTACCTGACTAACAATATGCCGTTGTAGAAGTTCTGAAATTCCGAGTATATCCGGAGATATCCGGAAAAAACAGAAATTTCGGAAAATGGTTTTTATTTTTTCCTGGCTTCATTTTTCGAAGGATTCGAAAATAAATTGCACTTCTACATTGCCACTTTTTTCTGCTACATAATGGTGTTTTCAGATTTGTAATCCGACGTTTCGTCTTCCTGCCACCATCATCAACTTCATTTTTTCTTATGGGCATATCATTATATTCTTTCTGTTTTCAATGATGTATCACAAATTATTATTTTTTTTCAAAAAATTGGAGACATTGAAAAAAATTAATGGTGAGGATCGAATTTGATTCACCCAGTATAGTACGCTCACTCGTTATTGCATTGAACTTTTTTGAACTAGCTTTGGCGCACCACTTCAGTTTTGATGAGTGTTTTTAGAGATTCTTCCTAATATCAATGAGTTCTCATGTATTTGCCTAACTTCAATTTATAAGAGAGTCGTTTTACAAATCAAAAACTATGAATACAGTTCGACCAAAGATTCTGGAATAAAGATCGAACAGTATTTTTGAAGCATTCTTTTCTATAAATGTTTGACGTGATTTTTTGAATGAGTTTGTTTCTTCAATTATGAACTGAATACATACATACATTACACATAAAACAGTAATGAATATCGCACCCGAATTAGTCAGGTCTTTTTCAGGCTAGCGCGCACAAACGTACAGATAAACAGATGACCAGACTAACAGGTGAAAATATAAATATCATTGTTGTAGCCTTTTTGCAATCACAAAGACCTTCAAATGCAGTTTTGATATATGTTCTGAGTTATGAAATGTTCTGATTCATAACATGAGTACCATTTCATCTCATACTCCACTCCTACACAAACCAGTAGAGGATAAAAGGATTACTTCATTCCTTCGAAATTTTCTCCTATTCATTCTGTTATAACCTCTCCACTGTAAAAACTCTTCAATCAAACACGGACTGGCCTCCCTGGAGAATACAAATCCCCAGAACTCTGCTTGTACAATCTACCAACGAGAAATAAAATGTTGAATCCCTTTAATCTGCGTATTCCAACTTCAATAAGCCGTAAATATGACTTTGTAGAACTTTATTATTTTGTATTCCGTATTTTATCTGGAACATGAAATCATTAGGTCCAGATTTTCATCTTATTTCATTTCCTTTCCGTGAAAACGAGTTATGAGATTATATCTGAATAGACAGAATTCTGGAGGGTCTTTTTCATTTTGGGAGTTTGAAGGCAATCAAACGAGAACAGAGCAAGGGTAATTTACTTTTTCCACTGTCGTATAAAATAAATGACGGTTATGCATAAAAGAATCGGCAACTATGGAATTCTATGTTCCAAACTTCATCTTATTTTTATTTCATTCATGAATTCATCCAAACAGGCTGAATTGCCTAACAACATGGATATAACGTCAAGAAAATATAGTTTGATACTGGTATATGATAATAAAGATGCAATGTATTCATAACAGTTACAATGTATACAAGAACCGCAGGGAGAAATTATACAGAAATAATAATTGAATAATTTATTATGAATTGACGAGAACTGTTTAGAGATAAAGTCCAGTCCAATGATGGTGAGACACCAATTCGATAATCCAATCAAATCATGTATACAAGAGAAGATGTAGTTCCATACAAATTTGAGGGGTAGCTAAATTCAAGTAACGAACTCATATATCGCAGCGCCACAATAAGCGTTATCAACGATAAAACTGCAATACAATCTATTATATTTTGTTTAAAACTTTATAAAAAAAAGGTAATAGTCATAACAGGTCGTTGATGCAGAGATAATATTTTTAATTTTATTCGGAGTGTTGATGTTTGAACCGTCCTATAATCCAGCCATTCATGATAATTTTTCAAATACAGATATATCAGCAATTTATTTTGCACTTCTTCTAGAGCACCTAATACAGCTGAATTCTCGTTTGACTAATCTTCGGATGCATACTCGTATGCATATTGAGTTATTTTTTGAAATTGATTAATTCCTTTTTTTCTTTGTAAGATTCCCACATTTCTTGTATCAAAATGGAGGAGTAGAAAGCCAAAAACCTCCATTTCCCAAAAACTGATTTCTCCTCAAAATATACCCTTTCAATTCAAACAAGATTCTAGTGGCTAGGATTTATTTGAATTAGCGTAATGTCATCGAATACATGGGTGGATTCATCCTATTCCGTTACAAAAAGTCATAGTTTTATCAACGGATTGAGTGTATCTGTATCTGTAGAGTAGGGAGCGTGAGTGTAAGCCCACAGCACTTAGGTCACATGTGACCCATTGTACATCCTCCTGAGGAGTTGTCCTCATAGGTCATCGTCAATGCTGTCCTATCCAGGAAGATGGAGAGGTCACTGGGAGACATCTATTTTATATCGGCAGATGTAGGACATCGCATAGGACATGCCTGACAGTCTCATCTCACTGTTTACACATCCCACATAGAGGTGTGTCCACTAGCCCCATATTATGGAGGTGCTTCCTTAGTTGAAAGTGGCCAGTCATAAATCCTACTTTCAAGCGTAGATTTTTCCTGGTCATCACGAGATATTTCTTCGGCATCAGCTTCCCAGGGTCGCCCAGGGTGATCCTGGCAAGATTGCATTCACTGATTCTATTCCACCTCTTCAGATATTCAGCATGGGTGTAACTTTTGGATAGTTCCGCAATTGTCGAAGTCATCAGGCCGTAGATGCCACTGGGTTTCAAAATTCTTAGTCCAGCCGCTTTCTTGGCTGAAGAGTCGGCAATGCGATTACCTTCACTCCTGTCGTGCCCTTCAATCCAGCTCAGAACAATGTTATTATTTACTGAGGGTTTCGCTAAATATTTGTGGCACTCTAGTACTAGCTCTGAGGTAACACGTTGTCTGTTCAAGGCTAATAGGGCTTATCTGCTATCAGTGAAGATTGTTATGTTCTTGCCAGAAATTCCTTTCCTGGTTATTTCTTTTGTGGCGATTGAGATACCAGCCAGTTCTGTTTGGACCACGCTGGTATTTTTTTCCATTTCCCACTCAATCCGATTAGCAGATTTCGTAATAATGAAAATAACGTAGAATTATACGTTACCCCCATTAACTGCATATAGGCGCTCTAACACATCATTATCCATATTGTAATAGAAAAAGATTGGATATTTCATCCTATTCATGAAATATGATTCACTCATGTTGGACGAATGTTCTCAATTTCTGAGAGAATATATAGTCCCTAATCAATTTAACATTTTTGAAAACCCTAAAATCAACTGCAAAAAGCAAACCGAATATTCATACGATTTGATGAATTATTCAATTCAGCACTGATGATTAATGGACAACGTGAAAACTAGAGACCCCAAATTGGGACGTTAACTTTCAATATTTCATAGACCTCTCACTTTGAAATATCGCTCACATATATATTCTCATTTCATTTAGATATTGTAGAAGTCTACACCAAATTTCATGAATTCGTCTTTTTTTTTTCAGGGAAAAATTATATTGATTTCCAACGTCAAAAAGCGAAAAATCATAAACATTTCATCAAGTTTTGAAATTGTTCATAATGTTTGAAAGCTATGTCATCGAATTATCCCACCAATCCAACTTCAAGGTATTTATCGAAATTTTGACTACTCCACTGAAGTCAGCAGAGTTTCGTTCATCACTGTTCAGAATTTCATCATTGAAAGAGTTATGAGTGATGATAGTTTAATTGGCTCAGAACTGCTTACTTGAAATATCCGTCAGTTTTTCGTTCTTCACTTAGAGATTCCGAATAGAAACTTCAATCGAATAACATCAAAATCATCAGTCCATCATGAATCCGCAACAACAAAAGGTGAACAATCTCTAGTCAAAAGTCATAAATGGTATCCCAAATGGATGGTTTAATTCCAACTCCAAATCAAATACCGATACTGGTTACTCAGGAAAGAAATATACAAATTGTGGCTAATGGGGAAAACTGTGCATACGATGTATATCTGAAAATTCATAGGTTTCACTATGAATGACAAACTGAGCTATTGATACATACAAAAAACTGACGAATTGAAAAATCAATGCAATAGTTTCTTTCAATGGGAAAGAGTGAATATAAATGAGAGAGTTATTGGAATTGTTTTCTATGCGTTGTTGACCAAGTAGTTCCCTTCGTTCTGATAACTTTTCAGAGGTATTTCTGGGGATTTGATTACAATGTTTTCAACACTGAAACAAGACATTTCATCAGTTGTAGTATTGTAATAGGTGATGCAGGGATCATTTCAAAATTCAGAAAAGTTGTACCCACATATATATATGAAGTACCATTTCTGACGAGGAAAAATACTCGAACAACCAGGTATCAGTCCGTCATTCTATACAACTACTGGTACAACAGAAACCACAAAAAGCCTCTATCTGAAAATGTCGAAGTTTACTCTGTTGGTAAGTCAAATAGCTCTCTCCAAGAATGAATGTGATTCTTAAGTTGTGGAATGGAGGTGAATATGAAATATTTGGATATCGTCCAGAATTTCAATTAAAACTGATTATTATAATTCATAGTACGGTTTTCATTATGCAGTATAAACTAGCTTGAGAAAGCTTTTGTCTCGCGAAATACGTGTCGCGGTTTTTGTAAAACCCTTTTCAGTGAAAATCGTACAATAAATTGTATCAATCAATTATAATATTCACAAGATTTTCATCAAGTATCGGCCAGTTCTATTCAATTACATATTTTCAATTGTGAGGATTTAAATTTGAAGTCTATAGATCAACGGAACTTTTCTCCTGAAGTTGTAATAGTTGAAATGCCTTGAGTATTGACTCATAATTATGACGTTTTTTAAAAATGAATTCAATCCAACAGTACAATATTCATTCGAATATCATTTTATGAAGAGATTTCCACCAAACAGTTCACAAAACAACAAAAGGGTTCCGCTGAATCGTTAACTGATATTTATCTACTATATCGTCTAGTTTTTGTAACTTTGAAGGAAATCTATAACCAACATTTATTGATTCTCATTATTCTCTCACTAATTACAAATTATGGCACCACATACCAATGTAGCGCCGTCGTCCTTTTCAGAATGTTGTATTATACAATACTTGATATAGTATTGACAAATACTACCTGGGCTGAGAAGTCTTGGGCCCAACACATAGATGGCAGTAGTCTTATCGGATTCACCGGTTTTTTGTTAGTACAAACCTTCAAAAAAAACTGTTGAAGTTTCATGATAGTCTTTAGGATTATTGTCAAAAGAGTGACATTCCTTCGTTATTTCAAAACAATGGATCAAAAAGAATTTTGTATTTTGAGTTCACATTGCTTCTTGATGGAAAAAAATACCGTTCAAGTGAAGCAATAGCTTGAGAAATGTTATGAGGACTACGTTCCTTCAGAAACAATAGTTGAACGTTGGTTTTCCGACTTCAAATGTAGTCGTAGAGATACCGATGATGCAGAACGCAGTGGATGTCCAAATGAGGCAGTAATGCCAGGAAACATAAAAAAAATCTGCAACATAGTCGGCGCTACTTTGAAAGCCCAGGCTAGTCAGTAGAGAAAGGTGTGAATTCTTTGGACAACTTTGCTTGTTTATGATTTTCAATGTGTCAAGAAAGTAAAAATATGAATGTTGAATATTTGAATGGCTGGGCGCCAGCATTTTTTTTATTTTATGATGGAAAAAAAAAATACAAAATACCATTACGAAGATAGTAATGAAAACTTCCTTCTGTGATCAGGTGAGCAAGAAAATTATATATTCACAAAAATTAATACATATATTTACAAAAAAAAATACAAAGATTGACCCTGTTAGTATGATGGCTTCACCTGAATATTCATTCATAGATGCATTGAATAATATTCACAACAATTACTCTTAGTTATACTACTCTTGTATAGATGCATCAATGGTTTATATAAAAAATGTAACCTTGAATTCAGGAGTCAACATGTATAAGCAAATAACTAATCTTATACAGAAAAAATCAACCTTGAAATCACCACCGAATGTGTCTTAGGAAACAAAACAATGCTTTGAACAAAAAATGACCACTAAAAAATTCAATTGATCATTTAAATTAGGAAATGGGATTATAACCTTAATTCACTGGAAGTCTGTAACCAATCTACAAAGATATAGATAATGAGGAAAGATTGGTTATATCACGATCTATGAATCGGAGATTTGTTCAACCAAGAGACAGGTTCCTTCCTGGGATCTGAATTCAGCGGCAGAGTGGAGCTTCCCGAACGATGAAGCAAAAATTTGGATTGTGACTTACATTTTTTTTTATTTTCACCCACTGTGATCAGAAACCGGATAGAAATCCCAGGACTTCTCGTCAAAATCGCCAGTAACCCCTCACACTTATTTCAGGGATTTTCCACACCTGGAAGGAGGGACACCTTTTCCAAGTAGAAAATCTCAAGACTTTAATTCTTGCATCCGAGGAAACCCCAATTCATCAACGAATGTAAAATGGATGGCTTGGGTTTGAATTCACAGTGATCACCATGAAATATTCAGATTTTTCTGAATCAGAATCATCACTTTCACATCAAAAAAAAATAATTTTCAACATATCGAGCTCTACCTTCTCAACTATTTGAGAGACTTCTCCCTTTCTTAAAAATTCTTCCTTCATCTTCTTTCCTCACCTATCTTCACGTTACTAGTGAACCAAAGATGGCTTATGCTAGGAGGAACACTTGCCAATACCGGTTACATGGAATTCATAGATGTCACATTTTATCGTGTCATGAATACGATGAAATGACGGTTACGAATATATCATTACAAATGATAACGTAAATGAGGTGGATTGAACATCATTATCAATAAGCTTTTTATGTATATAAACGAACAATGCAGCCACATAAAAAATGAATTAACCAAAACATAAGTTCCCAATATTTCAGACAGAGTATAATTTCCTATATTTCATGAAATATTTCTCTATCATGGCTATTCTGAGAGGTTCTAAATGGATAGGTTATCATTTCAAATAACATTGGTGATATACTGGTGGTTGAATGAAGTTATTTTTATCATTATTTGGGAAAAAACGTGGCTTTCTACGTCTTCAGACACCAGAGCTTTCCTGCCAGTTTCCACAGTTGAAAAAATATTTGGATAAAAGTTATTCAATTCTTATCGATCATTCAGTAAGTTACCCGAATTCCTGAATCTATTTATTTCTGAACATTTTAAAAGATTGAGTTTCAAAATCATCTCTTCTTAATTTAACACGTAGTATTAATGATGGAACTCATGTCTTTCTAATTAAAGATTGTGTGCAAATGTGAAATTGCTCTTTCTATTCACAAAACTACTTCCATGCTCAATTCTTTGAGTAAATGTTTTCCCTGTTTGTCCAATATACAGGGTCTTTCACGACGAGCGTTCGTTAGGAATATATGGAGAACGATTGAAAATAAAAACTTGAAATTTTGTGGTAGTGGGTTTTACAAAATGGCCTTCTCAACTAAAATATTTTCAACTTCCAGTCTCTTTCCGTTATACCGGAAGTTGAGGGCAACTTCCTTATTTCGAATGGAACACCCTGTATTTTATCACATTTTCAATTTCTCAGCACATTTTAGGCACACTTTGTATAACAATGCCTATATCCAAATTTTTTAGTTTTCGAGATAATAATTTTTTTCTGAAAAATTTTACAGTTACAGTACCACTCCGAAAGAGTCATAACTCATAGACAGAAACAGTTGAAAATGTGAAATTTCACAGAATCACACCCTAAGGACTCAAAGAGTTCCCCATTATTAGTCCTTCACTGCACGAATAAAATTTTTTGTCAAACTGGAAATAATCTTGTTTGAAGAAAAATTTTTCAATTTGTGCAGTGAAAAAAAAATTCATGCAGTGGAGGATATGGATAACATAGAACAAACTGTAAAATTAGGTATACTAGGCATTGCGTATGTAGAATATAAGAAGTGAACACACGC
Organism: Leptinotarsa defecta; assembly: GCA_015342085.1. Lineage (NCBI taxonomy): Eukaryota > Metazoa > Arthropoda > Insecta > Coleoptera > Chrysomelidae > Leptinotarsa > Leptinotarsa defecta. Next base: position 17,522 of record WOGO01001395.1, read on the forward strand.
CCGAAGAAGCTAATGTAAGGCGAAATATTTCTTGCGTTTTTGTAAAATTGTTCAGTGAAAATCTCACAATGAAGTGTTTTTTGAATTCCTTAGGCAAAATATTTTTGAAATTAAGTAGTTTGACGTTCATGAGATTCAACAAAACAATTATGAGGAAATATATGAAATATTTACTCAAACCAAACAGAGTAATAATAAAAAGTTTCGACTAACATGATTTGAATAATTACCACTTACACTTCAGCTGTTTTGCTAATCAAATAGCAAAAAGCCACGAATTTGGCTCCCAAATAATTACAAATTGTGAATACCAGTTTTCTCTACTATTTAGTTGATAAATGAAAAAACATTTGTCGACCGTAAGAATTCGAAAGAATTAATAATGGGAGAGCCGATGTTGCGACTTGAGCCTGAAACCGAATTAGTTTTCTCTTTCAGCTTCAAGCAGACTACGTGAACAATTACATTTATTATAAGCCTTTTGTTTTCCTTTGTTTGTGTCCTGGAGGAATATAAATGTATTTCGACATAGCGTTTTGTTCAAATTCATTTTATACTCGTACAAGGTTAATGGCAAAAATTTCCTTCGGTCAAAGTAATTGATTTTTTGGAATAATCGGGGTTTTGCAACTTCCATGATGATGAAAGATCACTGGATAACTTTCATGAGAACGAAGTCTGTTCAAAAAAATGGAGTGAATGTTCAAATTTCGCGGCCTACTTACATTCGACTAGCGATTTTTTTATGTTGGTACTCTCGTCTCGAACATATGTTCACATTACCGTAAGAAAATCTACGATGCCAAGAGTTCCA
>WOGO01001396.1:0-18334 GCA_015342085.1 Leptinotarsa defecta
AGATATTGTCATTTGTTTGAAAGTGGTTGACAACGTTTCGTGGTGTGTTTCATCAGTTCGGACTTCCATTGTCTAATACAATATAAATTGCTTTGATCTCCCTGGAAAAAAAATTAAAAAGAAAAACCGAAAATAATAATTTTATTGAACAAAAAACTGAAATTTCAAAAAAATAACATACAAGCAACAACCAAAAAAAATTAAAAATTAAAATAATAATAAAAGCTGAACATGATAACAGTTATCACCCGAATTGTGGATACTAACAGTTATCACCCGAATTGTGGATAGTAACAATCGAAACGTTGGTTTGGAATCTTTTAATTTTTATTTTTAATTTTTTGTTAATAATATTTTTTCATTTTCAGCTTTTATTAATATTTCAATTTTTCTTTGGTTGTTACTTGTATGTTATTACTTTCTAATTTCAGTTTTTTGTTTAATAAAATTGTTATTTTCGGTTAATCTTTTCAATTTCTTTCAAATCAATTCATATTATATTAGACAATGAAAGTCCGAACTGATGAAATACAGATATTGTCATCTCGAGAAAAGCAGATTTGTCTCTTCCGGTGACATAAAGTCTTAATGTTATAAAAGAAATGAGTGTTGACTGCTTTGTTTTGTACTGTATCAAAAACGGTGCAGATAGGGTAATGAGACGAGTGTTTTGTCCCGAAACTTCGATGTTCATTATTGAAAATAATAGTGTTCCATGTAAGTAACATTTCATACTGATACTCCTTCTTATATCACATTGCGTAGCGTTTATATGAATGATATATGTTTCAGTTCCATAAAGAATGTTTGTAGTAGAAAATTAATTGGAAAAAGTTCTTTTCGTATAATTCAATGTTCATGTGGAAGTAGTTGTTTCTAAAAGGTTTTTTTTTCAGTATGTGTATGCAATACCTTCATGAAGAGTTTTTATGTGGTGGAAGGTTTTTTGTTTAATGTTCGAAAAGAAGAAAAAAAAAGAGTGTTTTTTTCAAAAACTGTTGCTTTTTAGGAATTTTACTTTTCTCATTGATATCTATCTATGAGGTTACTAAGATTAGTGAAATTACTGTTCCTACTCGCGCATATTTCATTGACTATATATAAATAACATAGGTACCTCGTTCCTTGCTAAATAAACAATCACAGGTTTTCATTTCTTTGTCCTTGAATTTCAACATATGAGGAATTTATTTTTTGTAAACGAAATGATTTAAAACAGTTTCTGAAATGAGTATTTTTTCATATCTTATGCGAATGGTACTTTTCATACTGTACATCCATCTCCTTTTATTCATATGTACTAGTCAGTGAGCATGAAAACCAGTGCTTGACTGGACGGTGTCCAATGCTTCTTTACACAGAAACAAACCCATCGTAAATTCCAACCTGAACCATTTGGGAGGCATATATTTTCGGCATTACAAGAAAATCCTCAAGACGTTCTTAGAGCGGTGACTGTGCAAAAGTAGTGATTCACGTTGGATTTGAATCGCTGGAGATTACATCCATTAGGAAAGACGTTCTTAGGAAGTTTATTTCACATAAACGCAATTCTCCAAATGAAAGAGTTCTCAAACAGTGAAGTTCGAGATGTACTGAGTTGAACCTCATAGCGATATGCAGTTACAGTCCGTCGCGTATTTCTGAAGTGTACTGCTCTTGGTGGAATCAAATGTGCCAAGTCACTTGAACGTGAAAGAAGGGAGACAAATATCCAACCTTTCTTCGATGTTCCAGACTATCAAGGTTGCTAGTGATGTTGACTCTCCAAACAGGCGGATGGCTCTTTTCTGGTTGGAATCCAGCAGCTTCAGGGTATGTTTGGAGGATCCATACATGAGGGTAATACTCCATATTGGTGTCCATTTTAACCTCCAAAAAAGCAGAAGCGGAATTGTATTTACGGGTTCTATTTCAATTCGAGTACTACCTAATATTACAGTTTTATCAACCAGCAATTATATCGCTTCGGAGAGTGTGATATACATTATTATGAAAAATTAAAGTTCATTTGTGTAGGAATTAATTTTTCAGAGGCAACAACTACCAAGTCTAACTCGTGTACAATGATTTCATTCGTAGTTACCTTCAAAACATTCAAGATACTTGAATCTTGGTACTGGAAATGCTAACATCAGCAATATCAAAAAATGATTCACTTTTTATTCATCTCTTTTTCAATAAACTTTCGTTTTGAGATGCGATGAGAAAATACGAAAATGATTAGTAAAAATCAAAATAAAAGAATTAACATAAAAACTCAAGCAGATGAATATTTTGGATGACTGCTCGATAATGCAGCTATCCTAACAAAAATTTATAGTACAAAATGAAAATCGATAAAAAAATTAACAGATCCAACAAAAATTATTTTCAAGATAATACAAAAAGAAACGAGACATATCAATTTTTGATAGATAACCTGTCGTGTTTTTAATTTCATAACAGCTGAATTTCGCGACTGCGATTGCGTGGACCAGTTTTTGGTTTTTCTCAGATTTTTTAACAGCAAAAGTTTCCCATGTAGGTATTTGCTTATTTTTGTTTTATCAGTGAACAAAATCATCATAGTATCAAAGAAATGATTAATGTGATTCTTCAAAATAGGGGCCCCAAGCGGGGATTTCGGGATTTACTAAAGCGCGGCAGATTCATATACAGAGGGATACCTTGTACCCGGTAAGTACCTCCACCAAATACGAGCCCCATATATAAGGCCGCCTGTGAGGGATGAAGGATCAGATTAGTAAAAAAAATTGATTATCAGAAATTCTCGAGCATCTCAGATTAAGGTAGGGTGAGTTAATTACCTGCTAAAAAGTGTATATTCCAGTAATCTGACAATTTGACAGTGACGTAAAGAAAGGGAAGGGCAGCAAAGTTGTAAAAAAATAACGTCATTTCGACATTCTCGAGCGAAGCTGATTTTTTTTATTTCGAAGGAAATAATTCAAGGATAACGAAAAATATATAATCTGACGATTTCCGCAAGCCGAAATAACAAAAATTCGTCGTGCACAGCGTGCAGCTGTGTGATATCTATATATCCCTCTCCGAGTTTCTATTTCTCTATTCTCTATTCACTTTTTCTCTATCTATTACTCGCTCACTCCGTCCCCACTCTGAATTCTGTTGCCATGACGCCATCACAGCTGATCACAGAGACTCGTTCGTGATGAAGATGAAGATGATGATCAATGAATCAATTAATTGATGGATGTAGTCGTTACTACGTGGTGGGAAATCATAATGAAGAAAAGAGAAATTAAACTTTCTATGTTTTTTACCACTTTTATTCGTAACTAACGTTTCTGCAGTTTCGTCCTATAAGGACATTTTTAAACTTATACAATATATAAGTTTGAAAATGTCCTTATAGGACGAAACTGCAGTAAAATTAGTCACAAATAAAAGTGGTAAAAAACATAGAAAGTTTTATTTCTCTTTTCTCCATTAATCAATCAATTGATTTTAAAAAATTAAATTTTTTGAGCATTTTTTTTTAATTATATTCTTATAAATACAAGTATTGTAAATACAAGTAAATACAAGTATTCTACTTAAAAAACATGCACTTATTCATTTGCATGCCATTTCCTGAGCTTTTCAGTTAATTAAGTTCAATGATTCGAAAAAAAAAAATTTGAAAAAATATTGTTTTTGTCAGATTAAGCGAACTCCTCTAGATAATCGTCAGATTATGAGACAGCACGTCTAAAACATAAAGAGGAACCATATATATCTTAATCTGACGCGCTTGAGTATTTTGAAATGGCGAATTTTTTTCGCACGTTATAATAATGGCGCGAGCTTGCGTCAGATCGAAATCGTCAGATTATAAAATGAGAGCTTTTTTTGTTGCACTCAACACCCCTTAGAAAATCTGACGCGCTCGATTACATTTTTTTTCTTTTCACTTTTAACCCTTACGTACAACCACCCACATCATGCATACGATCAGATTAACATACCAACATTATTAAAACACGTAGGACATTGATACTATTAATATCTGACGCGATCGAGTATGTCCATGCAACAGTATTTTTTCACATATTTAAAAATCTATAGTCGCTTCCCCCACCGATGGAAAGGTATATATTATATAAATTTTTTTTCTTATCATTTAAGCTTTGCAACCTAATATGTCTCAATGACGCTCGAGTAAATCCCCATATTGCATCGTGGGCTCCCCTGCTATAATGTATCATCTTCAAACATTAGGACAGATAAAATTAAAACTGATATGGCAACAACTCTATTCTAAATGTCAATCCCTCCGATCCTGCCTTCTCATCGAATCTATGTGGAAGTATCTAAGGTATTGAGAAAACGTTTGGAAAATGACAAAAGTGTAAATGTAGCTATGATGCAGTATTTGATATACGTATGGAACCTATTACACAAAAGATGAAAATGGGAATTCTCGATGTACATTTCCTTAATGGACAAATTTTATTTTGGCATGCTAATGAAGTGGAAAAAAATGAATTTGAAGCTAGTCCAGATTTACATGGCATGCACTTTTTGAAAAAGCCACAAGATGCCAATAATGAAGAAATTTGTAGAATATATTCATTCTGATATATTGAAAATAATGAATGCCCCTTACAGACAACATCAACTTCAAAATACAAATTCTAAAAAATTTTGTAAATCATCATACCTCTATTAAAATCATCTCAATATCAGATGAGGAGCAGAAGTATAACTGGTGGAGTACTCAATAGAGTGAAAATGTGGAAAATTCATAATTCCAAACCTGTGAATTATATCTACTGGATTTCACCAAGAGAATTAGTTGCTCGTTACGATTATTGATATTTTCATAGTCAGCTGGGCAAACTGGGACAAACTTAATATGTTGAAAGAAAAAAAATGGATAATGAAGTAAGTGATGTCAAACCAAAAGTTGTCAATGAATCAAATAGACCAGAAATACCTAATTTTCGCAAAAAAATAACCATCATCATAGAGGTTTCGCAGATATATGGCAAATAGATCTAGCTGAATCACAACATTATGCAAGAAGAAACAATGAATATTGATATATACCTGTCGTGATTGATTGCTAGTCTGAATATTTATGGACGGTAGTGGTTAGAAGAAAAAACAAATTCTACCATAACTACATCAATGAAACATGTACTAAAGGAAGTCAAGTTTTCTCCGAAACATATACAAAGCAATCTAGGGAAAGAATTTTTCCATACAAGTTTTTCATGTTTCATGCGAGAATATGATATTCAGCACAATGGAAGTAGCCTTAGCAGAAATGGAGATTCGAACAATAAAGACATGGTTCTACAAAGACTTTTCGATTAGGGGCCACCACAAATGGTTTGATATTCTGTCAATCATATCGAAACATATAATAGCAAGGTGCATCGTACAACAGGTATAGTACAGGTATAGAGGAAGATCTTGCTCTCGAAGATGATCACTTGGTGATTGAAATACCTGTCTTGGTGTTGGAACACACAGCCAAGAAATTTCAAAATCACGATCTACCAAAAATTCACTAATTTAGCAAGTCGATACGACCAATTATCTCTGCCATGAGTTTCCCTACTCATGAGGTTGCTAAAGCGTTAATCTAACAGTTTGAAAATCTCTCGACTACATAATTGAGTTCAAGTTCTGTTGATTCACATGAATTTATAAATAAAATTGGAGATGTATAGTTGCGAAATGAAGAGATTTCAATATCATTTGATGTAACCTCGTTTTTCCAAGTATCCTCCTATCAAAAACTGTTTGAGGGATCTTTCGAGGGTCAATAGTATTAGTGTAGAAGTAATCGAAAATTACATATAACTGAAAAAAGTCTGCAAGAAACAGAATTGTATCAAGTTAAACAACACTTTCTACAGACAGCACGAAGACACGGCAATTGAAATCCTTTTAATAGCTGATTTGTTCATGGGCAGATTTGAATCAGAGACAAATGAGTTGGGTATATTATGTTCATATTATGTGCATATTGATACACATAATATATTTGCGATTTGTAGCACAAAGAAATTTGAGGTAGAGAACAACATAGAGTAACCATCCTTGAATGTCTTAGTGATTTAGGGTCTATAGGAAGAATACCAGTACTTTTAGATATTCCTATTTGTGATAGCCCACATCATTATCCACAACACAAAATGACAGGACTGAACTTTCTTTTTTATATAGGCTTGTTACGTTCCCTTCATAAAAGAAAAATTGTGTTATTGAAAAAAATGTTATCAGGGACATCAACGAGTATTCTTCGAATATTGCTGAAGTTGATTAGGAAACGTTAATTTAGGGAGAATCTTCGTAAATCTTGGACTACTCAAAAAAACATCGATTCAAATTTTATTCTCATTCTGTATGGAAAAATTACACTAACGGATCAGATCGGATTTTCAAAAAGTTTTATATGACCCTAAAATCAAGATGTTGAGAACTGTGAGAACTGTGACAAAAAATATATCGGTCAGACTCAGCAAGCCTTCGAAACACATTTCAAAGACCATGCAGAACATATCCGATTTCGAAAAGCAATAAAATCTAGTGTGGCGCAACATGCCCTGGAAATAGTGAAGTGTGGCATGAGAACTGTGAACAGTCCATTATTTATCGCTATCAAAATAATCGGAAACCATCGGCAACAAATTTTCATCCGAAATTATTTCTGAAAATGTACCCTGTCAGATATAAATAGTGGCACGTTTCAGTCTTAGTGAGGATGTTTGTGTACCTCCTGAAGACATTTCAATTCTCCATTTCATTTCAATATTGAATGTTGATGTTGGTGTGGGGGTAATCACCCCTCCCCATAAATCCACCCTTGATCAATGTAGGGTCATCATTGATTTGCTACGGTCAATTTCAATAATATTCTTTACTCAACTGATAATAGATATATACGTTACTTCATGGACGCACTGTATATTTCCAGATTGTGGATGATAACATCAATTATGATTTTCTGAGTCACATAATACAAGAAGTCATCTAGAAAAATTGTCGTTAGAAAGTAGAGTGAATAATAATGAAAACCTGAACAAATAATGAATTAGAAGAGAAATACCAAATCTGCTGAATTTTATTATGATGAAAGAATACCTTCGTGAGGTAAAACGATTATTTATTCACATTGAATCTATTATTAGTACAAGAATATCAATAATTGCGTGACACAAGTATATTTTCTTCATTTTCAGAATCATATTGCTTGGATTGGTATTCAGGAGACAGCTTCAAAAAAGCAACATGCTGACTGGAATAGTGAATAATATGTAGCAATGGCATAACTGCCACCTCATCAAGTTGTGTGAGTTACCCACGATGGTGGGAGCCCCATATATCAGGTGGAAAATTCATATTATTTTTTATTATAAATCAAACGAATGATAATGATATAACTTTTTGTGAGCTTCGAAGCGATCTAATCATTGGTTAGTTCCTAATATGGAATAAAAGGCATGATGTATAATAATCTTTTCAAATAGTGTCGATACCTAGCCTAAGATGGAAAAATTTGAAAATTGGAGTTTAAGTTCGGACTCAATGTATTCGGGTCTGAAGTTAACCCACAAAAATGTTTATTTCCTTCTGAGATATTGGCGAAAAATAATGAAATTTTGGCATTTTCTTCAGTTTTTTGCCTATATAGCACATAGATTCTTAGATATTAGCGTCTATAACGCCTACAGTCTTAGAACGTATTCAAAAAACACTTTACTCGCACAGTAAAGTCACACCCGAAGAAGTCGTTGTATGGCGAAACACGTGTGGCGTTTTTGTGAGACTGTTCAGTGAAAATCTCACAATAAAGTGTTTTTGAATACGTTAGTTATGGATTTTCATCAAGTATCCACCAGAGTCTTACGTAAATGAACATAATATACACTTTTTAACTAAATAAAATCTTCCACAAACTAGGGCCAGAACGGTATTTTCAGGATCATTCGATTATGAAATTCATTTAGTAATATTTTAGAAAAATTGTCATTTTCATTTTTAGAGCTGAAATTGGTGAATCATTGTCTTCCTCTATGCAATTTATTATTGAGAGTTGTTGAGGAATGCAGTCAGCTTCAATATAAATCTCGACGAGTAATCATGTGTCAAAAAAGTTCAATCCAACGAAAACTCTGAAAACAGAATTATTGCGAATTGGATTGAGAATCGTTGGCGCCGGGCCTCGTATTCCTCCTTTGGTGAAGGCGCCATGGACGTAATTCTGAACTCTACTGAACTCTAACAATTGAGTCCACAATAAGATACGCTGAATCAGTAAGACTCTTTTCCAAAGGATGATAGTCTCAGATACTCTGAGAAGAGTTACATAAGGTTTTAATGTACGAACTAAGATCTTATCCAATGTCATTGTTTGACGAATGAAAATTGAGAATCAAGAATTGATATGTACCATCACGACACCTCCGCAGAAAACAAACTACGGTCATTGATAGTAGGGAGCTTCAGGGTGCCCAGGAAATCTTGCTAAGAATCAAGTTTTAAAATCTAGAGAAGTGACACATCAAACTGCCAAGAATGATGCAATTGCCATTACACTGTCTGAGGTTTACAGTTCAGGGCAACTGCGAATAACATTTTGTTGTTACATGAAATGGAAAGTTGCTACAGCACGTTCGCCATACTCTAATAGAAAAACAAATTTTGAGACTTATTGTGTATATTTTCACTTCTGAAGCCATCTTAGGCAATGGAGTTCTTGGTAATTATTCTCAATTGAAATAATAAATCTTTCATAGTAATCTAACTTGTTCAATATCGAAAAATCATTATATATGTCTGCTCCGGTAAGTATTGAATTGCATTTTCAGTATTTACTGATCATGAAAAGCCCTTCCTCATCAGAATTTTTGATCGTTTCAAGGAATTCTAAATGAATGAATATGTTTCATCTGAGGGCAGAAACATTTTTATTTTGAAATTGATCTCATTGATTTATTTCATCAGTTATAAGGATTGTGACTATTTTTTTGAATTTTCATTTCAGAAAAATTGTCTTCAGTAATATTTTTCATCCACAATATTGAATACAAAAACAAATATATAATAAAAAAGAACAATGATGTTGGCAGTAATTACTACTATTATTTTCTCTCTTGTCTTGGTCTTGACTGATGGAATTTCTCTTTCAGCACTCCCCAGAGTGAAAAATCAAATCAAGAGTATTGGCCGACGAGCTACTAGCCATTGCGACCGATCCATCTGAGATTGAAAGGTCTATTTCTTCCACTGCTCCCACTGCTCTAGAATTAAGAATTGTGGTTTTACCGAACGAAAAGTAAAAAATGTTTTAATTGATTTCTTGATACTCGTATGTTATGTTCAGAACAGCAGATATGTCAATTAATGAAAACTTCAAAATTTACGTTGGTAAGGTGATGCTGACCTTTTTGAATATTATGTTTTGGTACTTTGCTATTATTACCATAATTTCAGGAACTTACACAAAGCACAGCAAGAAGAATACATTCTGAAATCCACAAGATATTGAACGGATTTTGGCAATGAAAAAACAAGACGAGAGTCTGCAATCTTTGTGAATGAAGAAATTTGGCAACCAATACGTGTAAAAGCCATACCATCGAATGCTAAGAAAGTGTCAACAATTTCTTCGGGAATTAGAGAACGACCAAAACTGCTTGAACTGATGAAGTGACAACTTTTAGGAAGCCGAAGAGATTAAGAAATAAGATGGTTTGTTCCAAAATATAGAGAAGATACATTATCAGAACCAAGGAGACTAGTCAAGTGAGACGAAGTAACATAAATAGGGAAGGTAATGTTATACAGCTGTCCTCTCAATATATCGCTACTGAGCATAGCGATTGCACTTTTGTGTTGAGACTTCACCTCGTCACTATGGTGAAGTGTATCAAGTTTCTCCAATGAACGAGAAGTTTCTTATTTTGGGGACCTAGAATTAATTTCTTTTCAGATCGAGAATATCAGTGGTTGTCTTTGAAATAGAATGATATAAAAAAAGCAAAGGAACGTTAAATATGAATCAATTTGCAATGCAACGTTTCAATCATGAGATTTCATCATCAACTTTATTTTTCAAATATGGATACCTAGGTTTTTTCGTCGATATTTGTAGCCACTGTAATAACAAATTCAGCTAGTTGAGTTGACTTAAGTTACGTTAAGTGTTAGAATACATGTGTTTTTCGACGTTCTTAATTGAAGACAAGGTATATGGCTCAACTTTTGGCAATATTGATGAATTGAAAGAAACAATAAGAGAGGCTTGCATAGCTATAGCTCCACAAATGCTGGAAAATTGCTATAAAAATACTATTGGAAAAGCAAATATGTGTTAAAGGAATGATGGGCGGCAATTTAAACATTTAATGATATATTGCGAACGACGTAGATGGTTACGAGTATTTTGATATCAACTTTTGTTATTTGGTTTATTACTAATATTTACTAATATTTTTTGGGTCCGATAGACCCAAAAAATATTAGTCCTTACTTTTTTGTCAGAAAACACATGCATTGTAATACATAGCTGAATTTGTTATTACAATGACTACAAAAATCGATGAAAGAAACTGGAGGTCCGTTTTTTATCGAACGCATTTGGGTATTTTCACCAAATATGAAAAACTGATTTTCCTCCACAAAAAAAGATTTTCGTTCAATATTTTAGAGGTCCGTTTGTAATAAATAAAGTTGATGATGAAATTTAATGAACGAAACGTCGCAATGCGAATTGGATCATAACAGACCATAACAAATATGATACAGTGTCGAAAGTTCCTCTGCCTTGTTTTTATCATTCAAAATGAAGGCAGTAGAGCGACAAAACGAAATTTGACACTTCTAATTTTTGGTGCATATTTCAAAAACAACCACTGATATTTTCAATCTGGCAAATGTTGTTCTGCTACATACATCATTTCTATGAGAATAAAAACACTCACAAATAATATTAATTCCTTAATGTGTGTGTACAATATTTTTCGTGAGTCCATGTTTAGCTAACACAAACTGGATGCTTTGCCTACGTATAATTAGATGTGTGTGAAAAGGTTTATTGTGTGAGTGAGACAGAAGACCGGCTTTGTTCTCATCCCTACTCCGTTTGCTGAGTGAGAAGTGATACCGGTAGATGCCTGGTAGGAATAATTGATCTATGATCAGGGTTGAAAGTAAATAAATTACTGAATTGGCTATTTGAACACAGGGGTTGGTGAAAAATGCCACATCATGAAAAAATTATTACAAAAAAAAATGTCAAAAAAAATTGAAAAAAAATTTTGAATTGGGCACTGAGGAGTATGAAAAATAGATTAGAACCAATTCTCAGGCTTACTGAATGCACATATAAAATTTAATAAAAATTGGTCAAGCCATTTTCTAGGAGTAGGGCAACTAACACTGTTAGCACCATCTGGAATAGTTCTCCGAAACTGGTCTATTGGTGATCTTCCCGACCAAACGAAATCAATTTCTCCTATTAAATTAAAGGAAGTTATTTGCCACGAATTTTCCATATGGAAGATGTTGCATAGGTGCTTCGGTTTTACTTCAGCTTTTTACGCGCCATTTAGTGGTTCACTTATTGTTTTTGCGTCTGGTTTCTGCAAATTCGCTGTCTGTGAGAGTGTGCAGGTGTATCCTGTCGATTTCGCATCGCTCACAAGAACTCGGCGTTTCGCATACCACAACTTGGCGAATTTTGCGTCTAGATTTGAGCCTGCACCCGTACAAAGCTCAACTGACCCAGGAACTCAAATGACCATAGACAACGACATGTGTTCGCTAAATGGGCTCTGGAGCAGTTGGCAACTGATCCTAATTTTCATCGAAAAATCATTTTCAGCGATTAGTCCCATTTCTAGATGAATGGTATGTGAACAAACAAAATTAATGAATTTTGGACGATACCAATCCACATGAGGTCCAAGAGCGTCCAAAGCGTCCCGTAAAAGTCATTGTTTGGTGTTTATATTCTTTTAAGAACGACATTGGCCAGGCCATCACTGTTAACGGCGAGCACTATATGTCGATGATTACCAACTTCTTTCGGCCTGAATTAGATGATCTGGATACCAACGACATATGATTTCAACAGAATGGCGCTACGTGCGCCACATACCTCATGCTACACTTGATATTCTGCACTAGCGATTTGAGGGCATGGTCATTCCACGTGGAAGTGATATGAACTGGTCACCGGAATCATGCGATTTGACCCCATCAGACTTTTTCTTGTGGGGTCTCTCAGGATGCAGATGTATGGAAATGAGTCGTAAACCACATCAGTCGTCAAAGTCAATATAACCCATGCCATCGGTCAAATTCAGCCTAATTTAGGCGCCAGAGTCTTTCAGACGAGTTGTGGCGGATATTTGAACGATGTTACACTCCACACGTAATGACAAGTTGTTTCAGAATAAATTACATCAGTTGTATTCCTCGCATTGTGATATTAGGGTAATCTCAAATCTGATAAATATAATCATTTTATTCACTGCAAAACTCGAGAAAAGTTCGGGCTTCCATTGTCTAATATAATATAAATTGATTTGAAATCCCTGAAAAAAATAAAAGATCAACCGAAAATAACAATTTTATTAGAAAAAACTGAAATTACAAGGAAATAACATACAAGCTACAACCAGAAAATAAAAAATTGAAATATTAATAAAAGCTGAAAATTGAAAAATATTATTAACAAAAATGAAAAATAAAAATAAAAATCAAAAGATTCCAAACGAAGTTAGATCACGACGTTTCGATTGTTAGTATCCACAATCGTCTTCGGGTGATAACTGGACTTATTCCTCCGAGATTTGACTATTTATAGGTCATTCGGGTGCTTTCACCTTTCACCTATCCCCTCTTTCCTCTTTCCACTTCATTGGTTTTAGCGGGAGATGACCGTTTGGCAGGAGTTGGACGTTTTTCGCTTGATAAGAGGTTCCCATATGTTACGTATCTCTACGCTAGCTTGACTAAATGCGTTGTTGAACAACATATACGCGGCTTCCTTGAATTTTCTCCTAAACCAGTGTTCCTTTTTGTGGATGATTTCAGCTTGAGCCCACTTGATATTATGTTGATGAGTCCAAACATGATCTGCTACGCATTTAGTCAAGCTAGCGTAGAGATACGTAACATATGGAACACACACAGCGAGGAGAATCCAGCAAATCCAGCTCCGGAAGAGCAGTTCGTATAAATATACGAACGTCCGAGCAAAGTTGGTTAGTTGACTTTTGAACATCGAACTAGTAGCATTCGTCTTGAAGAACTTCGAAGATTTCTCGAGAGTTTGAAGCTGCGGTTGAGATTTATTGAATGAATTCGAGTCTCTAGTTCTTTTTAGGACTAGAGACAAATCTTAGTGCAGGAGTCTTCAGGGATCTGCGATTACCATCAATCACTGGAATTGGAGGAATTTTTATTGGATTAAGGAATTTCTAGGACCCAATAGAGATTAAATCGAAGCAGACCAGTGGCTGGATATTTATTGAAGTGCCTAACCATACCTCACGTTTGTCCAGGTTCCTTTTGGCACTCCGCTAGAGGAAAGCAGCCCAAATCCTGCGAAAAAAGAGCAGGTTCCTACTAAAGTTGCTCAGGCTTAGGTACCCTGTGGATACTAAACGGTGCCAACGAAGCAGCGATATATCGAGCTTAAATTTGAGAGGGTTAAGACATCATTAGTTACGTCCTTCAGGCGAACGACTCAATCTAACCGTTGAGACCTTCCAGGACTTCGATACCTTTCTACCTTATCCTGCGAGCGGCCCTCATCCTAGGGTGCTGTTCAATCGTTAGGCTCCTTGTTCCTAAATCACTAGCTCAGTTTACCCTGTAGGCCTTGCATAGGAAAGTAGCTTTCGCGATCCAAGGGTGAACTTAAAAACATTAGATTTTCGTGAATCCTTCCCTCTGACTATTTTCTCGTCACAGTTATTTAAGGGAAACTTTGAAATCGAAATGCAGACTAGGGCAAGACAAGCGCGAGCGCAGCTTGCAGAAAATACACCAGTGCCAAACCGCGAGACCACAAGCTTCGGTCAATCTAGTTCCTTGTCAGACACGCTTAGCCGCCTGAGTGCGACTTCTACAAGCAGACGCGGAACCCCCCAGGACTCTGTTTTCACAGGAAACAGTATTCCGAGAACTCCGGTAGAGATGGCCAGTCTGAGGGCATCCTCTACTCAACGTATACCTTTTGCACACGAGGACACCAGTACCTCTCCCGTGGTCGCAGAGCGACACACCCTGGGCATTGGTGGTTTTTCAGCAAGTCGAGTAGCTAGAGAACTCGACATGACACAAAGGACAGAGTCCTCAAATCGCGAAAAAACTCCGCGAAATAGTGAGGTTGTATTAAACCACTTTAGGAATTTAAATACACCGAATACGTTGCGAATGGACCAGGAAATATTTGCAAGAGAACGTCAGGAGACGTTACTCCGAGAAAATGGACATCGTCTCCGAGGAGAGGTGTTGTACAGGACCAGGAGCACGCACCAGGCCAATCTTCGTCAATTGCTCGATATGCGAGCTGAATTGACAACGCCAAGAACGGTCTCCACTAGAAAACATCCACAGAGCAAACCCCAATTAGGGCTTCGCGAGATGTTAAATATGAAAACGCGATCTCCTGTGCTTAGATCGGCTCCGACAACGAGCCAACAGCGTTCTTCATCAAAACCGGAACAACCGGAACAATTTTTTTAACCGGCGGCGACAACCCGAGGGTTGTCTGCCTCTGGACTTGAGAGTTTTCCCCGAACGAAATATTTTGAGTGAAAACATTGAGGCGGTGATGCCTACTTATGTAGAAGAGTCACCAAGGGTAACGTTTCACAGGGTGTACAGTCATCCTGTGACAACAGCAATCAGCGAAATGTCAAAGACATTGTCAAACCCGACAAGAGAATCATGCTACCATGGACAGGACTTTCGAAACAGCGAATGTTTTGAAAGAAGAACTACCGGACAGGATTTTCGAAACAAGGAAAGTTTCGAGAGGCACGGTGAAGGACAGCGTTTCCAAAGCAAAGAAGCCTTTGGAGATGCTGGCAATACGGAATTGAGCGACGAAGCACAGGTCATCCGACGCCAGGCGTCGCGATGCCCCCAGGGGGGAACACTTAGTGATCCCTGGGAGGAGAAGGGGTCATCGCGCATAGGAGCGCCTCGTCCCCGGTTCTAGCCCGATACTGACGACCTAGCGGAAGCGCTAGGGGGTGGTGGAATACCAGGGGATCACCCTGAAATCGAGAGAGGCTTGGGGGTTGTTCCATGGCGGGGTCAGTACCTAAACGCATCCCGATTCCCAGAATATGAGCAAACCGAAGCATACCAACCTCCCGTTGCACCCAGGCAAAATCTGAGTCCTGAAATCCCAAGGGCTCAGGTTTGGGAGGCCAGCCGGCCGTTGCGACGAAGGGTAAATGCGGTCGACAGGGGCGGAGTCGTAGGACACGCTCCCCTAACGGAACCCTAGTATTACCCCTGCGGAGGACACTATATCAGCCAAACTAAGAACAAATAACAAATAAATCAAACCTCGCAACACACCATACACAAAAAACATAACCCCCTCCAAAAAATATCAATCTCAATTAACAAGTCAATAAAGGAAACCGTATGGACATCTGGGAAAACCTAAACATCCATAAATTCAAAAGTCATAATTAACTTATCCAGGAACAAATACAAATCGAAATACAAAGAATATTACCTGATGTAACCCAAATACAGGCAAATTTAAACAGATATCGGAATGACAGGAGAGGACAAATACCTAAACTAAGGCGTTCTAACCGTATAAAAGAACAAACAAGAAGATAAAACGTTCAGTTTGAGTAGAACCTTGAAGGCAATAGCACGGTCTGCTATCGAAAGCGCTCGCCTATCAAAATATATACTTTATTGTCTGAAGATTTGCATCTTATTGACAAAGTCCAAGAAATACAATATAATAAGTAAATGTTATTAAAACTTCAAATTCTTTTTGTAAACAAATGTTAATATTGAAATATATTGTAGGTACTTCGATATTTCGACTTTGAAGCAATTTTCAAAAAGCTATCATTATACTGAGGTCTCAATCTGCCTACTTCCCAAGTAATGTCATGCTGCAAGGCTTTTGACGCCGGGGCCTGCCTACTCCCAAGCGTCGGCGCTTGGAAATAATTTTGGAATAAAATGATGAAATTCTTTTATAGTTTCTCTATAACTTAAAATATTCGTAATGTTTCAAAAAATATTTAATGATTTAGGGGTTAAATTAGAAGTAAATTGAATGGAGCAGTTACAATAAATTCATCTTTTGATATCGGGTAATATTAGACTACATGAATTTGGATTATTTGATTAATGATTGTACTTAGTGAATTGATAAATATTTATTGCAGAGATTTGACCAAATAACTGAAATCTTGAACGATTCAGAATATAATAGTCATTTCGTCAGAAGATATTTTGATGATATAATCTCACCTTTCCCAGTTATTTTTACAAACTTTTATGACGTATAAAAATATTGTAGACAATTTTGCAGTTCCCAAAAAGAAATATTGATAATTTTTTTTTAATATTAGTATCCACATTAAAAATTTTGTGGTTTTGAAATTAGACGTCTCATATTATATTTGTTTGTTATGGTAATAAGTCACATTCAAATACCTACCTGAAAATATATGGCCTTGAATAAACACTCATTTACTTTACCAGACGAAGGAGTTTTAATAATCTCTATAACTTGTTCATGTCTATGCAACTGCAATCCAATGCTGCCAATTAATAATGACACATGGGTGACATATGTTTGCTGTATCAAACCACATTCCAAAGAATTTACTTCGAATGATACGAACTCAGTAGATTGGCCGCCAATTATTTCTTGATTGTTTATTTTTAAGGCGAATTCTGAAAAATAAAAATAGAATTAGAAAAAAAAAATATCAATACAATATAATGTATTTATTTATTCTAAAACTCAATTGGTTTGATCAAGAAGTTTTCCCAGAACTGTACTTTCGATATCTTTAATTTGCCAAAATTGTACAAGTTTAGACTTCTGAGGGTTCATAAGCAGCGACCAATAGTTGAATAACATATCAGAACATACATTTTTCGATTAACATCCAAATATTTCGGTATTTTCAAAATTATTGGTCTTGCCATGAATTTCACGCGGCCTGTGGTACGTTTACATACAAAACATTATTTATTATTGCAGTTAAAACCACAAAAAATATTTTCAGCATTGGCAGCGACATTTATATTCGCTGCGAGGTTGGATTCTTTGCAGTTGATATCTCGTTTGAGGCACTTTTCGATCGAGCACTCTGTCTTGAATATCTAAATTATTCAACTGCTTCGAAAATTTCCAATTTCAAATGCGAGTATGTTCGTTTCACGTCCATTAAGAAACCTGATATAACTAATTTGATGGCCCTGGGGCAATTTCATCTCATGCTAATCTACCTTTGAATGATGAATGTAGAGAAATTCATTTAGACAAAGACGAATCGTGAGATTTTGATGGAAACGTAGTTACGAATTTTATTAACACCCTAACTCACGAAATTGTACTTGTATATTTTAATTAATCATCATTAATAATATATCAGATTTCCTGTAGGAACTATTTCAACAGAATACATTTTCAACTGAAATTATTTTATTGTATAAATATATAATATCCTTCCGATAATCAACTGAACCAACTGCCACTGTTTTATGGTCCAACATACTTCAAATGTAAACAAACTCTCCATAACCCCTCATTACCCGCCTCCCTCCTCGCCCGAAAGTTATACAGAAAAGGATAGTACGATACCTACCCGTTTCAAAATAAATGTATTGTATTGATATAGGCATGGCAACTCTATATCTTATTATTACTCTGAGAATCAATTATAACTATATATTTCCATGAACATTAACTATTTGAATTGAAGGGGTTATATTTTTAGGAGTGATTAATTTTTGGGAAAGAAAGTTTTTGGCTTTCTACTACTCCATCTTGTATCAAGCCAAAAACTTTCTTTCCCATTAACTATTTGTTTTTCAAAATTGTTAAACAAAGTTATATCAATTTTGACAACTATTAAGTCAATTTAAATTTAATCTTTTGACAAAAATTTTTTACAAACTTTCTACAATTATTTTATAAGGTGTTCTTATATATAATTTTTATATTTACTGTAAGTATCAATATTAACCTTTTTCTGTTAATTATAAACCAAATTGTATTTCAGATAACCCTGAAGAAGTTTTAAAATAAAGCGAAAGCTTGGCAAATATTGTAAATAAAAACCGTTTTTTCGAAAGTTTT
>WOGO01001397.1:0-18333 GCA_015342085.1 Leptinotarsa defecta
ACACTGATATATAAAGAACAATATTTCAATTATTCCTAGAAATGAGCAAATCCATGAACATTTCACCAGAAATAACTCAACTACATCAACCTTATAGTAGATTGACAGTACCAAAGAATCACCTCAAGTGCATTGGGGTTAAGCTATATGATAAGCTCAGTGAGGACATTAAATCCTCAAATATCAATATCTTTAAAAGGCGACTCAAGATTTTTTTATTGGATCTTATATTGGATTGTAGCTTATTAACTTTTTATTTTTTATGTATGTTTTATATTGACTTTTTTATCTTTTTTATGTTTGCTTGACCTGTTGAATCAGCCAGTATTTTATGATGATGTTATGTTTTTTCTTGTCTAATGTGATTGTGAAGGAAAAGTGATTCAATTAATGTTTGATTGATATACACATATATAAATGAAGCTATTTAAGACTTATAGTATCAATACTTTTTCATTGAAGAAAACTTGATCTACAATGAAAACAAAGACCTCTGTAGAACAGTCTTTTGGTCCTTTTGTATTATTTCAGAAATTATTCTTTATATCGATCAGTTGATGGGTGAATGATCTAGGAAGGTTTGAAATCCAATTTTTCAGTTCTTTCTTGAATAGGCTTAGCAAGTTGATTGTTTTCAGTTCACTGGGAACTGCATTGTATACTCTGGGTTTGAGGAAATATGATGAACGTGAGACAAAAGGCACTGTGAGCTGGTTATCTCCTTTCCGAGTATTATATATGTGCACATAGTAATTTTTAGATCCTTCTTTTTTCTGCTTCACTATCAAGACGTTCAAGAATAATTGTTTAGTATCTTAAACTTTTGCTAGTTGATAAATTCCATCACTGGAATATATTCGATCTTTCGAGTATATTATCTTTAGTATCCATTTCTGGAGTACGTCGAGTCCGTTCATTTGATTATTGTAGGCACCTCCCCAAGCTATTATTCCGTACCTCAATTGTGATTCCACCAGTACGAAGTATAAAATTTTCAAGTATCTTATTTCAAGAAATTTTTTGATATGTTTAAACTTTGCTATGAGGCTTCTCAATTTGAGAGTGAGCTTTTTTTATGTGAGTGTCCCATTTCATGTGACTATCTAAGTAGACTCTCAACTGAATAAATATTATTATTATTACCATGATCTCTCTCTTTTTGACCTAGAAGTGGAATTATGGTATAAATTGTGGCGGCTAGTGAAGATCTAGAAAAATTAGACTTTACATATGTGTTAAAGGAGGCGGACAACTTCTTCCCAGCAGCATGTTGGCACATACCTACAGTGAGGTCCTAAAGTTACGGATATTTCCAAAAGAGTAGTTAAATATTAGAATCTAGTTTGTTATTAACACCAATGTACTATGCTTGTGTAAACGTGATCATTGATGTCATTGTCGGTGGATGAGGAGATATCTTTTCTGAACAAAACCAACATTTTTATGCATCTTTTTTTTTTAAATAATTCTAATCTAGGCTTCAATATATATTTTATTTTTACAAAATATAATTTTTCAAAGTAAAGTATTCAGCATTCATTCACAGCGACGTGAAAAACAGTTCTTTTTACCATCCACTGTTTTCTTTTTCTCAAGAACTAAAAAAACTCTTCAAAATAATAAAAAAAAACATTTTTTTTTTTTCACTCACCCAGCAACGGTGTCCCTATTTCGATTTCAGTATGTCTTCTGTCATATTCCAGTTTAATAGACTCTTCAAATGCCAGGGCGGCTATTCTTTGGAACAATTCCACAATATTTTTGCCAGTTTTCGAGGAAACAATCCAATACTCAGCCTTCAATTTTTCAGCTAACTTCATTGAACTTCTTTCCATATGATTATAATTTAAATTTTTCTAAAACAGTTTTACTATTAAGTTTTGATTAATAACCTCATTTCTTAAAACTGTCTCTTGTAAAAAGCCTACTAAAGATTTACAATCTTGTATCATCCTCAAATGAACAAAAGAGTCAGTCCTGATAGGATCGATTGAAAAGATAGATTGATCTATTGGTCAGTTAGAAATGTTAGTGCGTTTCTATTGGTTGAAGAATCCACCGCAATTTTTCCATAGAATTTGAGAACTAGCCTAAACTGCGAAGGAGATGGAAAGGCCTTTTTCTTGTTGATCAACCAGATAAGCAACTTAGTTTATCATTACATCCAACTGCACAAAGAAAAAAATCACTTATTGTCAACGTAGAATGATTGGCTTTCTACAGTGGTAACGATCTTTACGTCAGTATTAAGCAGGCAAGTTACTTGGGACGGAGTAACATGAAGATCAATATAAAACAGTACACAGACATGTTATCGATAAAATACTTCGTATCCCGTGTCATAATTGAACCCACATACTCGAAATTAATCTCAACACACTCCACAGAACATATGAATCACTAATTCAAGATTACTTTTAAAATTAATTTTTACCAGAAGATCATGTTTTGTTCCAACTAAAAATAATAGGGGACGTTTCGATGGCGACGTTTGCAATGCTTCATTCAGCCATACTTCGCAATTTGATAGTGACCCAGGGTTCGTTAAATCAAATACCAGCACTATAACTGAAAAAAAGAGATTTTATAAACTTAATTTTTCCTCCCATGCGGTGTTACCATGTGCTCCTCTGTAATACGATTGAGCAATTGATTTAAATCTTTCTTGACCAGCTGTGTCCCATCTAAAAAGAAAAAAATATATATATTCATCAGTGAATGAAAAATATAATAGATTGTATGAGGAGAGCGCAAAAAATAGCGAAGTTCAAACCACTTCTGATGTAAGTAAAATTTCACGGATAAAAAAGAATATATTTTTTCAGGAAAATAACCGTTCTGTGTTTTTTAAATGGACATTTTGCCAGTGTCTCAGCTATCACTCTCAAGTTGTATTAGTTGTTCATAGTAAGCGTAACTGAAACTTACAAAACACCAGTTAAGTTCATTTTGTGAATACCAGCAGAGATGTTGGCAAAACGTCTTTGACAAATAAAGAACTTATGTGTCACACCAATAGGTGATTCCACTTATGTCTTGCTTGCATTTACGAAGTGATTTCAATGAAGTACTAGTCTTGGTTTTTCACAGTTTTTCTTCAATTGATTTGATGCAAATTTTCAGATATTTTTTTTTAAATAGCAGAAAATCCTCGAACACGCAAAACACTTGTAACTTTTATGCCTCTCACCAACAAACTAAACACGCTAAACTGTGAACATACGTTCGAGACAAGTGTAACAACATAAAAATCGAATGTATGTAGCCCGCAAAATTTGAAAATTCACCTTATTTTGTCAAAAATCCTCGTATTATATATTTTTCTAAAATTATAATTGAAGAAAATACTTTCCATTGTAATTTCTAAATATTATTAATATTATTGTTACCAAGATATCACTCTGCTAGAAAAATAATAGACTTCTATAATGATACTATGGCATCAATCGTTGAATGATTTGTTGCACTAGAAATTTCTAGTAACATGAATAAAATTAAGACACATGAATCAAATTAAATTATTTCATGATACTGGGCAGATATGCATTACTATATTTTTTTATCAAATATAACTTTCCAATTGTAATAAGTATAAATATGACTCAGGTTTTATATATCTGATTTCTTATTAATTGAATTCATTCTTTTATTGGTGTGAATCACTTCAAAAAAGGAATGTTTTTTGAACTGCTCTCAATATCCCATATAAATGTATAGAATAAAGAATATAACTTTTGTCTAATTTCTACTAATTATTCACTGTTTGGAACCTTTGGTGGAGCAAGTAATATTACTGGAGTTTTATCCAAACACCAAACCGTTATTTTTAAAACCTCGACAAGTGTTTCGATCACCGAGTTATCATCTTCAAGAAGAAGATTAAACTGAGGAAAGCTAAGAGGAAGATTAATCTTTCTTTTGAAGATGATCACTTGGTGATCAAAACACGTGTGGAGGTGATAAAAATAACGGTTTGGTGTTGGAATAAAACTCCAGCAATATTAATTTTCATTTCATTAGACCCTTATTAGACCATTAGACCATTATTAGACCATTTTCAAGTTACTTGGTTTAATAAACCGAAACCGCTCGTAACAAATAATAAACTTAGTAGAAATTAGATAAAAGTTATGTTCTTTATTCTATATTCAATATGAATTTTTACAAAATGAATTGGTCATAAATGGAATAAGCCAAATAAAAGCTTTTTCGTAGTCCTCTATGTGACTAAATTTGGTCATAAAATAGAATTTAAGGGATGTTAGAATATACAGGGTTGTTTTTCCCGGTAATTATAATAATAATAATAATTTCATTCCAGTCAGATCACTTTTCAAATGATATTGGAACAGTCAAAAAAAGGAAACAGCACATGTATTTATATGAAATCTTGAATAATAGTAATAGCAAGTAATAATAGTAATAGTATTCTGATAATTATCACCGTTTATATACCTAAAGTATAAAATACATATTTAAAATACATTTAAAATGCATTCAGGCACCATAGTCACTCAATAAAAAATTCATTTACTTTATAATAACATCGAAATATCCTCAAGCAGCTTATTATATAGTTGAACCCCTGTAAAGGAAGGGGCATTTTCGAACAGGGTTGTTCTATGTAGTTGTATCTGAAAGCGAGTACCGTATCTTGTATTATAGATATGATTATCACCACTTGTCTGGAGGTTAGAGAGTTGTAATTTAATAGCCAATAATGATTTCATGATGTATATATATGGCACAGTGAGGAGATTGTTTTCAATAAAGTAGGGTTTGCACGTTTGTACGTTCAATTTCGAAAATCAGGCGTATTATTCTCTTTTGTGATATCAGGAATCTTTGAGATGATACTGCATTGCCTCAAACAACTATATGATAGGATATATGAGGATATATTTATCCATTTTAAAAGATATGTTACTGCTCCTGTTTCATGGGAGGTATTTCATGAGGAGTTTGTTCTCAGAGGAGATTGTTTCTCAAAGATTGTACCTGACGAAGTCGCCTGGGACAATCAGTTTGATCCAGATACCATAAGTGAAACAAGCAACTAGAAAAGAGGATACGAAATAATTGTTTCAGTTGAGTGCGAATTCAATTATAAATTAATAAGTGTGGCATTTATTCAAAAATCCTATAGACATAGCAATATTTCAAGTTTGGATATCTTCAATACACACAAATGAATAATATAATAGTTCAATAAAATAAAACGAGTAGGTATTCATATAACAGTAAATTTGTGAGACACTTACATTTGTAGGTTATAATCAACATTCAAAATAAGGAATTTTTCCACCTCGAAGTCTACCCCAATAGTTGATTTGTAATTTGTATCAAATATTTTGTGGCAAAATCTGAAAAAAACAAAAAATTTTCTCCTGAGCGTTCCTTTACATTCTCAAGTTAGTAATATAAAATATAGAAAATAGTTAGAAATAATGTTAATAATATTTTTACTATATTTTACCATTCCATTAATAATGATGTCTGGTTTTGGTTATTTCTCACAAAATTTGAAGTAAAAATGTGCATATTCAAACATAGATATCATCCAATTCACTCAACAATAATTACAGCTACAGGACTGAATCATTGTCGGTGGGAGAAATCTATCTCCGTAAAGTTTGGGTTGGTGTATGACAAATAAACTATTAGAAAAAAAGAAACAGAAACTTTTGTTTGCAATTTTACATGTACGGTTCAAATAATCTAACAGACTGATAACAGAGTTCTACACATCTACCGCACATCTTGAGGGAAGGGCTTCTCACCGGCCATGACTCAGTGCGGCAGCTGTACACCAGAAACGCTGGGAAGACCAACAGTACAAGTTGCCTACTTTCAATGGTAACTAACCGTTAAATGAAATTAATGCTATTATTGGTACGAATGTATTTTAAATTCATGTATTTGTATTCTTAGACTATGGGTTCATAATTTGTTATTTTTGTTAAACTCTAATAAGTATGAAATGAAAATTTAGTTGTAATCAGTTCCTTTTCCATTCCATTTTCCACTTTGCAAGAATTGGGAACACATACTGTAATGGATATAACTTAGTGATTCTAGTACAGGGCAGTGAAGCGATACATGCAGTGGGCCCTGAATATTATAACAAGATGGACCGTTGAAGTGGTTCAAATAAAATCGTATCTGGATTCTCACAGCTCCATCATCCGATGATGAGACGATCCAAAAGGTTTCTGGTTGACGCAAATAAAACTTTTCAGTTGGTAGAAAAGATCCATCTGAATATTTTAACTCTTTTCAGATGACAGATCGTGAGAATAGATTACGGATACAGTTTTTAGGCTGGTGGACGTACTGAAATTTTTATTGGCGGAAAAGAACTAAGTGACTCATTGGCATGTTTTCTGATGACGAGAGAAATAAAAAATAAAATAGAGCAAATTCTACTATTTTCAGACAGAAACCTAGGGGTATTTCATGTGTTTTATTTAGATATTATTTTATATAGTATGTAATTTATAAAATGAGTTTTTGGGAACAAATGTCTATTTTCTATTTCTCCCTCTTCACAAAAAAAAAGAAACTTACAAAGAAAGGAAGAAAGAAATTAACTTAAATATATGTGTTTCTTTCATATACAAACCAGGAGATATTCGTTTGAAACAATTACTTTCATGTGAACACAATTAAGTGAAATGGATATAAACGTTATGCAACTAATTTTACTTGTT
The DNA here is from genome assembly GCA_015342085.1 of Leptinotarsa defecta. Taxonomy (NCBI): domain Eukaryota; kingdom Metazoa; phylum Arthropoda; class Insecta; order Coleoptera; family Chrysomelidae; genus Leptinotarsa; species Leptinotarsa defecta. The sequence goes on from WOGO01001397.1 coordinate 6,711, forward strand.
ATGAAACTATGTTATGTAAAATTAACGTCATTGTTATAGGAAAATGTCTACCACAAATACAACCTCATTTTTATATAACACTAATGTAACCATATACTGTATATTATTATATTAGGTAAATATTATGTAACAAAGTGACACAAATATTACTTAATATACATTAGATTTTATGTAACTTTCACATAATTATGATAGAACTACTTCATCTATATTTTATATTACTTAGTGAAATGAATAGTACATAACAAATGAAACACTTGCACTACCTACCTACTTATAATATATACCTCTGCTAAAATGTTTCATTAACATGACAGTATGATTATTTTCGATAGCTGCATGTAATTCTAACAAATATTTGTGAATTATAGTGCCAGATTAGAATGGATCGAGAAAATAAAAGTACACCATTGAAAAACAATAAACTATATAATTTCCAAACTGAAAGAGGTATATTTTTAGGAGAAATTAATTTTTGGAAAAAAAAGGTTTTAGGATTTTCACGTTTTTTTCTGGAATAATACTACATTGAGGTAAAATATGATATACAAAGTTTGACAGGCTATATCTCAAAAACTAATTGAGTCAAACAAAAAAAAAAGTGTTGTGAATTCCCACCACCATGCACTATCATCCCAGGAAAAATCACGAAAATCCATGAGTATCCCATAAAGTACAATTTAGCCATGATTTCTAGTAATCGAGGTTAAAATATATTACCTGAAATATTTTTATGGAATATAAGTCTTTGCCTTTGTAATTTCCTCTTTGTCTGACCCAGAAACATTGTATATTCAATTCATTGGTAAATAATTGGCCAAGGCATATATACAGATGGTCGTTTGCATCTCTTCCACCCAAAAGATCACATTACATTAATCACATTTGTAAGGCATGTTGGCATAAGGCTTCTCATCTTTAGGTAATTCGTGATGACCATACCTTCTTAAAATCCGAACAAATGGGTAATACAGTTATGTGGAATATTATGTGCATTGAAACATTTTCGGAGATCATCTGATGAGCTGTTCATTAAAATTTGTTTTTCAGCGCTTTGTATTTTCTTGCCTTGTAATTCAGGGCTTCCTTTTGTTGAAGGGAGGAAAATGATATATTAGATGTGGAGTTGTCATTTTTCTCACTACAAAAAGGTGTATTGCCTCCTGGTGACTCACTAGGCTCAAATTCCCATATATTTTCACAAGAAGGAATTTCATTATACATTTCAAGCACTTGAGCGCTAGTACCTTATTCTGGGGAACATTTATTATTTGTACTGGATTTAAATTTTTATTATCTGATAAAATTCTTTGCTGCTGCCTCTAAGGAAGATTACGGAAATCTCCTGGAATTTTGCCTTAGTGAATGATTTACTTACGTACATACGTACCTAAGTATTTATTTTTCAAAAAAAAAACACATTCAATACTAACAAACACCAAATGAACAAAATGTTTTACTAGTTTCGCCACCAACAGTACTCTTCTTCTTCTTCAATTTAATTTTGGTCCCAGCTTCCAGATGGCGCTATTATGACCAGTGCTCCTCCTATCAGAATTGATAGGAGCTTCGTCGGGGGGGCGCAGCTGTCTTGCTCGCAGCAATGCTGCCACCCCTTTTTTGTCTAATTTTTTTTTATTATATTAAAAACAGTCTTTTTCATAAAATAGCATTCATTGTAATCCTACTCCCACGTGGACATCCGGTCCACCCCGGCCTCCAACCGGCGTGAATGGGGGTAGATATTATGTAACTCTTCCACTTTAGCACTCCCACGTGGACATCCGGTCCATCCCGGCCTCCAACCGGCGTGAATGGGAGCACTATTTAAATAAAACCACTAAAACAATGTTTACAATAACTTTTTTAACTTTTGCTTGCACTTTATAACGGCGGACATACACAACATGAACTGAGTTCCACTTCCAACAATGGCTTCCGCGTACCTTCTTTGTGAACGGTCGCTATCGGCACGTCCGTCCACCTCCATGTCAGAAACGAAAACTAACAGTACTCATTAATAAAAACAGATATAAGTGAATGCTGAGAAACTGTCAAAAGTCTATATACAAAGCTGTCAAGTCATCAAAAAGTCTGGATGTTACCAACGACAGACATCACACCGCGAACTTTTCTCAGAATTGCCAAGCTAATATTGAAGTAACAACATAGCATTTGGTCTTTTAACTTTCTACTGTGCCGAAATGATTCAATGTAGGATGGATGTAATGGTTCTCATCGGCGAGGGAGTGGACTGTCACGCCGTCATAGTATATGCAAGCATATAAGTTTTTCTGTGAAGTGATAGTTTTATCTGTAGTGCATATATGTCTGCAGTCGAAAGACGTGCCATCAATCTACTAAAATTTATATGAAGCAATAAAAAAGCAGTGCAGCATTGCATACAGCAAAACTTCAGTACTCCCACGAGTAGACATGGCTTACTGGGCCTGAACGGCAGCAAAAGCCAATATTAATGAGAAAGAGAGAGAACGTAATAAAATATATGAAAAAATATTTTGATATAGGTAAAGTTTAATTCAAATCAAATGGAAGACTATCATCCTCAATAGTGCACTTCTCGGAGTTTCAGGGTGAAAATACTTGTCATTAACTCCTCATCATCATCTTTTGAACTTTTGAGGGTGGAAACACACATTTCTGGTGCCGACTTTGAAGGAAATGCATGCGAATGATCTACGAATGTTTGCAAACCGTTTATTTTATGTTAATTTCTTTATTTCTTTTTTCGAACCAGTTAAAATTGAAAAGCAAAGTTAATGCTAACAAGAGCAGATTTTTACAATTGACGGTAAGAAATGAGACTCCATGTTAGTGAAAAATATAATTTTCTAAAAATGTTTGGTGACTTTTTCCGTTCATAAAGTATCTGGCAAGAGATAAAAGCATGCGTTTCCACTAACACAATTGAATTATGGTAACATATTTTCATAATTGAACCGGCGGCCCAACCTGGATTCGCACAGGTAGCATTTTTTCTGTCATAGTGTAACATTAGCTTGTCACTAATAATAATGACTTCTGATTAAATTCACTCAGACAAGTACTGATCTACTTAAGGACAACACAATATAAAAATGCGGCTTTAACCTTCAAATTCAATACGTAAAAGAAATCCAACGCAATCACAACCTTTCTTCATCGTGCGTGTCGCATCGATTTGTCAAGACACTTGAACTATTTATTTTGTCGCGAATTAGTTTTAATGTTCATGAAGTGGTGAATTTCATTAGTTCGGACTTTCATTGTCTTATATGATCCCACAATGATTAGAAATTTATGAAAGAATAAATAAAATTAGAATAAATTGCTGAAATATTATTTATGTATCAAGCAATAAAACCTGAAATGAAAATATATTAAAACAAATAAATAATCAAGATACAAAATGAAAATGACTACAGAGTAAAGAGAAATAAAAAAAATATAACATTAAGCAAAAAATTAAAAATGAATTAATGAATTAAAAAAAGATTTGAAACCAGATTACTTGACGACGTTTCGATTCTTAGTATCCTCAATCGTCTTCGGATGGTGACTGGATTATTCCTTCGAGAGATGACTATTTATAGGTCATTGGAGCGCTTTCACCTATATCCTCTTTCTTTTCTCCGCTTCACCGGTTTAGCAAGAGTTGACCGTTTTCCGCTTGATTAAAGGTTTCCATATTTTTCGTATTTCTACGCTAGCTTGGCTGAATGCGTCGTCGAACATATATGCAATTTTTTCAACTTCATCTTAAACCAGTGTTCCTTCCTGTGAATGATCTCAGCTTGGGACTACTTGATGTTGAGTTGATGAGTCCAAAAACTCTCTGCTAATCTTGATCAGCTGGTTTCTTCTTACTATGTGTTTCTTGTGCTCGGCATTGCAGACTTTCAATGCCCTTTTTGTTTTACCGATATATACCGCACTCACAGAGTATTCGGCATATGCAATTTTTGGAATCACAGCCGCGTTTGTTGGCCTGGTTTTTGTGAGGCTGCTTGCTACGGATGGTGTTTCCGGATCTGAGCAGGTTCTGATGTAGGGGATTACAAGCACAGGTTGAGACGGCTTCTCAGCCTTGCAAGGCGCTTGCTGTCTTTTGGCCAAATTCAGTTCCACTATCACTTTGGAGTAACAATTTCGCTAAAGATATTTTTTGATGTTGCCTAGTTCCTTCTCGAGATCTTCCTTCATATTGGTGGTTGGATTCGTGATTCAGATGCTGACCCGTGTGATGGAAGGTCTTACGCTGTTGATGTGCTTCAGAAAGGTGTTTAGTTCTGTATTTTCATGGTTCCATACTATGAAGTGTCGTCAACTTGTCGTCAACGTATCTCTACCACACTCGGGCCTTCTTTGTGGACTTGTTCAATGACCAGAGTTTCGAAACACTCTATATATGAAATTCACCATGAAGCACTGCCAACCACTTTCAAACCAATTGCTAATTTAATTAGGTGTTTGAACAAAAAAAACTGAGTGAATTTCAAAAAAAAAATAGTATTTTATATTTCTGGATATATAGTTCGTAACCTGGTTTCTGCCACTACCTATAATCATTGTATTGAAATATTACTTTATAGAGATAATATATCAATTGACCACTCTTATACTGCCCCTCCTGAATCTCATAAATTGTTCACCAATTTTGTCACTCGAGAAGGTCTTCTTTATGCTTCAGATGTGGTTTACAAAATTTAACATTTTGTGGAAAAATAAATTCGTCTATCAATAGAAACTAAGGACATGTTTAACTCGAAAATAAACTTTAAACAGAAAATTATAAACACATTAATAAATAATTTTGCTGTGAGTATAAACATTTTCAAATCTAGACATCCTATAATTCAGGAATTTGTAGGTGAAGAATGTCATGAAATCCAGATCATTCGGAAAGTTACTGCCATATATATAAAGAGCCGAATGTATCACCAAAGTAAATTGGTAAATTTACAATTGTATGAAAAAAGTGCCACAGTAAGACAAAAAAATGACAACACTTATTTCGTTTACTGACTGTTAGATATAAGTCGAAATAGCTATGTTTTGGAATAGTAAATAATGAAAAATTTCTAATTTGGTTTTAATTTTATTTACCAACTCCTTGGAAAAACAGTTGAATTTTTATTTGAACGCAGTACTATTTCTATTATTACTTCCTTCCTAAGCAATTGTTCAGAACCAATATACGTTTTCGACAAAATAAACGTGAAAAATTTAAATATATTCAAAATGTTGCCCTTCAGTTCCATTAACCACCATAAGATAGAAAGAGATAGATATCATTAACATATGCGGGTTGCCTACACAATCGATATGCCTCATTTTTCGGCCAAAGCTGGTCTGTTCCATCAACATAACCTATCACCCTGAGTCGAATTAAAATATAAACGAACGTTTTAATTCAAGTATCATCAGCAAACAATTTAATTCGTATTTCGCAGAAATCATAGTAAATATTTCGATAGTTAAAAAAGGTTAACAACTAAAATTTACGTTAAAAAAAATAAAAAAATGTATCAATATTATACTAGTAATAATTTTTCATCAAACAAATCAATTCACATAAATTCAAAAACATTTCTAATTCAAAATAGAACAAATCTCGTGACCAATCGTTTTCATTGTGTCTAACAAATACATCAATCAGTTTTATTGCAAAAGATAAATTTTCAAGTGAATAAATAGACGAAAGTACTGTGTTAAAAAAATGGCGGCATCGAATGGTAAACAGCTGATCCGTACAACATGTTAGTTTTTTCAACGATGTTTAATACGCTTTCAGGACTCATAGGCAGTCCATTTAAAATGCGCTAAATGAATAACTTTGCCAATACGTAAACAATGAATATTATACTACGACCTTTAGGAATTAATACTCTTAAATAGTTTCTGGACTGGACATTTTTTGCTATTTTTGGTAACTAAAAACTGTTATTATCGAAACGAAAGTTTTTCGTACCCATTGAGGAACAAAATACTTCATTAACATTTCTCCGTAATTGCATCGAGAAACTAAAACCTGAAAATATTCATAAAACTCGTATAATTTTTTTTGTTTCTATGAAGGAGGTGAAAAAACAACTTCATTGCACTTTTGCCGTTTTTACTAAAGTTCACAAATTATTTCAGTGATAAAACTGGGTCCCTTACTACCCCCCTCTATCCCTTCAGCAATTTTCTTCATATTTCCCGAAGAATTGGAAATAAAGTAATAATTAACCTATGAAAACTTTTTTGTGTGGGAAATAAAAATGAGAACATTCTCAATTAGTCAGTTTCTCGTGATATTTACACATGAAAAATATCATGTTTCTAGATTGCTATATACGCTTTTCAATTCCTACGCTTTTCAAACTTTACGCTCTTCAAATTCTGCGTATATTTGTTAACACTCGTAATGGGCAAAATCGAATTAATTTATGAAAGGAATTATGTGTAGGTATTCGAATGTTCAGAAAAAGCGAATCAAATTGATAAATATGATAATGTTAACTCGAGATGAATATAGAATAAAAAAATACTTTTGTCTAGTTTCTACTGTGTTTATTTATTCGTTACGACCGGTTTCGGCTTATAAGGCCATTTTCAAGTTACTTGAAAATTACTCAAAGTTACTCAAAATAAGTAAGTCATCAATCGAACAAGTTAACTCGAGATCCCATCGTAGGTACTCAAATATATTATGTGAGCGATGACTACGCGTTTACCGATTTCTTACTTGATGAGCGAGATGATTTTATTTTTATGTTTCAGTTTGGATTAAATAATTGAAGCAGAGTTTCAACAAATTTTCTCACTTACCGTACCATTATCATTCGTTTATATTTGTTGTTAGCTAACCCCAAATGAAAATAAAAAAACAAAAAAAAATACTTATTAAATATACTAGGATGACCGAAATATTCGGTTGTGAATATATCTACTAACAATAAAACATTGAGAATCAAATTGGTTTAACCATTTTTATCTGTTTTCTTTCTCCTGCCTTTTTCATCATCATTTCTTTGTTTATTTACTTATTTTTATCATTTCTTAACACCTTTAAACTTGTCATGTTAATAAAAATTGTTTAATTTTTTTTCGACATTATATTTTTTAGTAACTCGTTTGAATATTTTCAGTTTTAGTGTCTTTAATGCTTCAGCCTATCTGTTTCTGAGCTCTATTATGACAAAATAACTGAAAGAGGTCTGAAATCTACCATTCGAAAATCTTAGTAGGTATTGAATTTCGAATATTTCAAGTTCAAGCGAGTAGGTAATTTACAAATTCCTAGTAATTTCAAAATGTAGGCCTGACTCCTATGGATTGGTAAGTGAGAACGTAAGCTTCGAATAATTTCACTCGCTTCTTTTCAATTGCCCTTCGTTCTGTCTTCCAATGATCCTTTTTCATTCGAATGGTCCCTTTCAAGTTCTCGAGAAATCTCGAGGTATTGCAATTATCGAATGACCGAATTCTCCCATAACTAGTTGAAACTACAATAAAACTTATTGGTGGCAAACAGTTTGATAATCTAAATTACGTATTTTAGAGATTCATTATACGAGCAGCATCCATATGAACATTTTTATCAGTGGATATTGTTCCATTATTCCATATGAATAATAATACTAATCAAACTCACCTGTTTACTATACAAGTTTTCCCTACTGAGGCGTCTCCCACAATAATTATTTTACAAATTTTCAAGCAGCCACCTACTTTAAATGAAGTTTCAAGTTCTAAGTTGTCGTATGCGAATTTACTGAAATTTCTTACTTTGTAGGGAGTGCAATCCATCCTGAATGGTTTCGGAAAATCGCATATTCTTCTATCGCATGAAACTTCTGGAAACATTCTTATACTAACTACTGTTTCGAACACAAGGCATGCTATTCTATAATTTATTTGTATTTTTGGTGTAGAAATGTTTGTATTGTAATAGAAACTTCATTTTCATTTCCATCCGCTATGCGGCAGTCTAAACTTATTTCAAAATCAATAAATTGTAATTATAGACCTTATTTCATATATTTTAAATTTCGCACATTTATCATAATCGGATTTTTTCCAATAATTTAAATAACATAAATTTAAATTTCCCTCAACAATATCTAACACTAGTCAAATTCAGTTATTTCCGTTTTCTTAAATTGTCACACTTCATCTGTCATATCTACGTTTTCTTTTTAGTAAGCTTCCTTTCATTATAAGTATTTGTGAAGATGGCACCTTCAAAGCCAAAATCAGCGGATAAGTCCGGTAATTACTCACTTTTAAGTTATTTTATAAGTTCTCAGACTTGAGTAGTTTCTACAATATGGGTTCGAATAATATTCAATGATTTAAACTTTCTAATATCTCTTTGTAAGATTGGTTTAAATTTCAGTCGACCATGTGGTTATAGAAACATGTTGGATAAGTAAACGTATCGGGGTGGAATCATAAACATGATGATTTATGTGTGGGAATCTCTTTGAATACTTTGAAAACATTTGCAACACATACTGATTACTTGAGTTTCTAGAATACGGCGGTACGTGATTGAGGTTAATTTTTTAAACAGGATTGTTATGTTTTAGCTGCAAAAAAAGAAGAAAAGAAAAAGCCAGCATCGGCACCTGCTGCAGGCTCTGCCGCTGCCTCAGGTTCAAGTTCTGGATCAAAGGCTGCACCAGCACCGAAAGCTGCGGCAAAAGCAGCTGCCAAATCAGCAGACAAAAAACCTGCAACTTCTAAAACTCCAGCACCTAAGCCTGCTGCTGCCAAAGCAGCATCATCAAGTAAAGCTCCAGCTGCTGCCCCCAAAACAAAAGCTACAGCTTCAAAGACCACTGCTAAAGCTCCGGCAGGTAAAGCCACAAAGGGTGCAGCCAAACCTGCAACGAAGAAACCAACTGCAGCTAAAGCTGCAGCTGGTAAAGCTAAGGCTCCACCTAAGGCTCTGATTGCTAAACCTAAGAAAAATGTTCCTGTTAAACAGCAAAAGGGTGTTGGTAAAAAATCAGCCGCATCTGCTCCTATTTCCAAAGCGTTGAAGGTGCAAAAGAAGGTAAGTTTCACTTTGTCAGTATGTATTATTTATCAGTTTATTATGGAAACTCTTGTCAAGAAATACTCATTTTAAGTTTTGTAATGTAATACTATTATGTACATGCCTTCAGTAGGGTGTAAGGTCTTGATATCATTGGCATGGGCATCTGTGACGTCATTTCTTCAATTTGCAATATTTATTCTCATTTTAGTGTGGCAATATCTTCAGTAATCGATCCTGTGATTATGCTGCACTGTAGCTGATTAACGAAACCTCTTTGTTTCTGGGTTTTCTCTGTCATCACCACTACTCTCAGTTTCCTAATTTTTGTGACAATTCTATTTTATTAAAATGAACGCCAATGACGATTTAAAAAAAAAAATGTTTTCGATAAAGAGTTCGTAGCGGTTAATGTTAATACGATGCGGTATGTAATGAAGGTACAAGTTCTGCTTTAAATATTACATCAGAAAATTGTGAAACAGAGTATGCTTAGTTTGACGAGAATTTGAATGATACATCACTCGCATCAGCATCATATAACAAATCTGTCGTACCTGTACTGTTTTTCAGTGAATGGTTTTGAACATACAATTACTAAATAAAGGTGTAAAAAAGGTGAAAGGGCATGCTTTCAAGTGTTTAAAGCCATCGTTGAGTTTATTTTTCGACTTAGTGCACACTGTGTACCTTTTTTCGGCGAACACCACATATTGTTCATAGTCTTCAATTTCTGAAAATTAGTTACCCCATTCAACCCAAATAATAATAGTATAATAATTAAGTCCCAACCTTTCAAAGGCTCAAATGCTCAGGTGCCTCAAGTATGCAAATTAACTTGAACTAGAATTAACTAAAAGCAAGTGTGACCTTCGGAGAAGAGGAAGATTAAACTTCCTCTTGAAGATGATCAGGTGGTGATTGGAACACGTGTCGAGGTGTTGAAAATAACAGTTTGATGTTGGAATTAAATTCCAGTACATCACAACATTACTACCAGGAGAGACAAAAAAGTAATGGGGCGAGCGTGAATCGATTTACACCCAGTATATCTATTATTGTCCAGAAGAAGTAGTGAGTCATCAATTACAAGATTTCATAAAAAAGATCAACTTCCTTCTCTGGGGACAACCCAATGCAACCTGTGAAACTACTGTTTTTCCCCATACACCAATCTTCCTCTAAGTATGCAATCTATACACCTGCATCTTATGTTGACACAAAGCTGTTTCTGTTGACGTACCTGACCTGTACGCATATTGGCCTTCATGCAATGGTCTGTTAGCCATTGCCATATTCCTAATACGTATGTCAGCAGTTTTTCTAATGTTTTGAATTCAAATGCATTATGTGTTATGAAGGTGGCCCGATTGAGTCTCGTTATTTTGGATATATATATATTTCAGAACCAGATTCCCTCTGAGGATTAAGTAAGTTTTTGAAGTAGAATTTTGTCTCTTTTGCAGCTTTATTAGATGAATGTGAAATGATTTCTGAATTTGTCCATGACTTCGGTTGTTAGATTTGTAATTTCTGAACCAAAGAAGCCCAGAAGTAGAGACTAGACTACTTCTGTTTTTGTATTCTCTCCAGTATTTCTAGGTTATTTATTGAAATCTGAGTTTCCTATAAGAGTATCTCATAGTCTTGGTCGTCTGGCATATATTTTGGCCTGTTATACTCTTTGCTTTGCCTCCACCATGAGTCTCGCTTGAATTTCCTCAGAACTTTGTTATTTTCAGTTGAGTACCTTTTGTATAGAAACATATTGATCCCCTACTCCTGTTTTTTCTTGCGTTTTGAAAAAGGGTTTTCTAGTTTGTACCAAAACTTTATTCCTTCAGGTGACGACCTTCCTTTTAAATCTCTGGTTAACTATTAGACATTCTTTGATGGGATGATAGCTCCATGAACTCTATTTGCTGACAACTGGGCCTGTCTTATTTCAACACCATCCAATTCATACTATTCAGGTGTTTCATAGATTTTCCGAGATATGGTTCCCTCCGATTTCAAAGTTTATGTGGGGGATATCTGAACAACTTATCCTTATCCCAACATTGTTACCTATAAATGTAGTATGTATATGTATGTCTTTGTCAGTGATTCAAGATTGAGTGTTGCTCTCCGAAATATTTTCCTCATTTCATCTTTTATAAAAAACTTCTAATATTTTTTCTTCCATCTACTTTTAGTAATTGATGTGGGATTCTTATTCTCAGTATTTTGTATCGGAATAAATGTACCTACTCTTCTGTTTGAAAACTCTGTTTAAAATCTGTTTTTCTGTTAATCAGCTGTCACCCCCCATACTAACGACAACTCTCAGAAGTTGAAAAACTTGTGCGAGCTAATGACTAACAAGGTCTTACCTTTTAACAAGTGATTTCTAACACGGAATTTCTACAACTTTAGGCATTATTGTATGATTACTTTATTTTATTTGTACAAATATATAGATTTTACAATTTTAACTAATTTAAGCTAATCACCGTTCTTGCATCTTTTCATATGTCTACTTAACTGCTAACATGCATATAGACATCGTAACTATAGATAAGCGCAGTTGCTTTATGTTCTGTTCTGACTAGTCTG
>WOGO01001398.1:0-17065 GCA_015342085.1 Leptinotarsa defecta
ATGATTTTATGCATTATTTAATAATACACAGTTATGAAAATAAAAAAAAATATAGCAAACTGGATTAAAGAATCATTTCAAATATTCAATTTATTCTATACGATCCTCAATCTGTACAACTGCAGTTTATTATGAAAAAATAAAACTATTCCTACATACATAACTATTCCTACCTCTTTCTAATATTGCTACTAAATTCAAACGTTATAGGCTCGCTTGGGTAATCTGTTGAATCTACCAAAACTTGAGAGAAAGGTTAAATAGGGTCAAGTATAGACAGAATTGATTGTATTGGAACTGATCCAACAAAAGCTTCTGAGGTAATACGATTAATCATATGATAAAATTCAAGGAAGTAAAATGGAAAGCATTTGATTTTTTTGCAAAAATATTAATTCATTATCTTTCATACTTTCAGCAACAGTATTAACTCCAGATAATACTATCTGTGGAGAATACTTGAAGTTGAAATAAAAAACTGTGTCATCAAATTCCATATTTTTTCCCCTGTCATTTATAATCACTTTTTAAATGATTTTTATAAAGTCTTGGAAGAGTGGAAGGATTGTAGTTATTTCTTATCAGTACTTTCACTCATTTTTTTCTCATAGTTTTATCCTTTGGGAACCTAAACTCATGATATGAAATAACTCACCTATAAACCAATGCGCTTTCTGTTTTCTTGTGCCTTTCCACATAATTAAAATCAGCATAAGAATGCACTATATTAATATTCAAATATATCTCTTGAAACACACACAAACTAAACTCGATGAAAAAACGAATTGTTCCTACGCGAGCTGTCAGCTAAGAAAAAGTTGAAACTCAATGTGGCAAAAATAAGCAGAATGGATTCGGTGTAAAAAACATTTTCAATGCTGAATAAACCAATAAATTGTGTTATGAGTACTCTATTTTCCTGAGAAAATTAACAATCAATTAAAATTATCTGTAATTATTTATTAATTTTTTTAATAGAGCCAGCAAACAAATAAACATACAATAATAAGATCGGTTGAATCCACGAATTAAGCATAAATGGACAAAAATATTTGCCTTGATAACTGATGTAGTACAAGTTATATCTATATATGATTCTAAATAGAATTTAACGAACTGTATTTTCAAATGGTTTTCGAATGCTCATGAACCCTAATAAAATAAATCAATTATAATTATTCATGCTACCCACCAAAAATAAGAAATTCAACGTTACTAGTATATTAGCCATATTGTCATCCAGTCAGCCAGTCGTGTATGCGACAATGTACTCTTTCTAATGTCAATGGTTTCCACACATAACTTCGTATTTTTGTTTGAATGTTGGGCCTAGTTTTGTTGAAGCTGACTCCGACAACTTACTAAGAGTCGATTTTGAAATGATCGAGGAATTTTACTTGAAAAATTTGCAGTACTTTGGTACCAAAATGAAATAGGTGGTATATTTAGTAGGTTCTTTTTTATTTATATGACATTGGTTTTTTGGAATACTGAAAAACTTTTTGTCTGGTATGGATGATATGTTTTTACAAACTAGGTATAAAACATATTTTAACCATTTTGGTGGTAGTAATGATAAAATTCAATCCAAAAAGAAACCTAAAAAAATATTTTTCGGAATGTAAACTAATGACACGGAATATGCAGCAAAGACCTACCTTTTACAAAAAAAAAAGTTCTTTAATTAGAAAATTATAACAGTTGCATTCACACAGTGTTGACAACGATAACAACAAAAATGTTGTCTGTCAAATTGGATTATCAGATATGCGATTGGATATTAAAAATCAATACACTTGGCAATTCCGCTCTAGACACGTTCAATTTTATTGGTCAACAGACACGCGGCCAATTCAAATTCTTGCTTTTCAAATTGTTCTTTTTTCTGCAAATATAAAGATATCTTGGGACCGATGACGCTTAATAAGTATAATATACCCCTAACTCGATCAGTCTGTAAGCAAACCATTATCATTTTCCATAGCATAAAACAAGCCTATTATTCTTATTCTTATAAATTCCAATATTTTTTCTGTTGAGAGGAACATGATATTAGGAAAAAAAATAGACTCTAAGTGTCCTGGACCTGTATATTGTTGTTTCTACCAAATGGAGATTGGGGAATGAACGTGTATAATCCCTGAAAAAGTAATCCCTTATTCATTGATGTAGAAATTCCGGTTCTGTGACCTCAGACATTCAACTTGATCATAAACTGTTTCCAGTGTGATAAAATTTTTCGATTCGACTATTCGACATAGAAACGGAATAAGGTTGTTGAGTTCCCCTTGACTTAGTAGGTGTAAAATTAATACATTTGGCAAATTTGACCAAAATTGACCAAATAATAAATTGGCGTGTATCAATTTAAATTCATAGATAGGTTCATCTGTCTGTAGTTCCGAAGTTATTTTGTGAAAAATTGACCGAATCGGTAAAACTTTCCCAGTGAAACAAAAAGGCAACTAGGCGTTCATAGAACATAATTTGATTTATTCCAAAAGATCAGTACTGAAGTTTCAGGAAGAAAGCTTCTAAATTCAAAATGAAGCTCATCTCCTCAAGTAAGAGCCGTCGGATTTATCACATTTCTATGAAGTCCCCAGAAAAACTGCAGATTTGAAAGTTTTCACCATAACAACGTTTGAAAAAACATCACAAACTCATGTAGGTAGTTAAAAAAAATGTTTTTCAAGATTCTGTATTTTTGAAAGTTTAAAAAAGTTTTGTGTTGTTTTCATTAAAAAATGGCCCACTTTTTATATTTTTGTTTTTTCCCCATTGATGGAATCAATGATTTCACCTTTAGATGAAATATATTTTCAAATATTATATTCTACTATTCTACATCATCCTACTGCACTGGTACGAGGGGGAGGTTCATGGACCTAGTAACAATTAACGAATGAACCAAATATGAGGCGCCTTTGAAGTTCTGGTCCTTTATGCTGTAATGAAGGTGGATGGATTTTGATTGATTATAATTCCATCAGATTTAGGATATGTATTCTAATAATTTGAACATATTGCACTGATAAATGTTGAATGCTAAAATAAAAATATGATTTAAGAGTAAAAAATCCTGGGACAAAAATGGCAAAAACAGAATTTCACAGGTTTTAAATAGGTATATGAACTCTTATATTAATTTGATATGAATATTGGTATGACTCCAGTCAATGTACGTGTTATGCTGCAGTAGATGTTAGGATGCGCCAAAAAATAATATCAATATAAATATTTAATATCATCAGTGAACAAGTTTCAAACGGTGTTATGAATCATACATTTATTTTGCATGCAAAAAGTTCAGCTTTTGATTCAGGGTTTTTTTCTTTATTATTGATGATTTCAGTAAGGGAATCATGAAAGGTTATTTTATAAATAATGACTGTTAAGAAAAATATAGGTTACCAAAAGCATTTGGTATCGGATGTAGAGAAATGAAACAAATTACTAGTTTAATATCTATTTTTAGAATAATCATTAGTGTCATCATTTCTAAAATTCGAACATCCTGAGTAGAGAAAGCCAAGCGAAACAGCTTTCACGTGTGCAACTCATAAAAATAAAAATGTTTACACAGGCAAACTGGTTTCAAAATATTCCATGCGTTAATAAACAAGTATTAAAAGTTACGTTCTGAATTCCTCAATGAAAGCAATTGAATAACTGAATTTTCATTTGCTCTCTATAAAATCATTACAATGTTTCAGTAGTAATATCTTTTGTTTTCTCCGTTTCAATCAATAATGTAACATAATAAATTTCGGCTCGTTTTTGTCATATTTG
Organism: Leptinotarsa defecta; assembly: GCA_015342085.1. Taxonomy (NCBI): domain Eukaryota; kingdom Metazoa; phylum Arthropoda; class Insecta; order Coleoptera; family Chrysomelidae; genus Leptinotarsa; species Leptinotarsa defecta. Next base: position 3,793 of record WOGO01001398.1, read on the forward strand.
TTAGTTATCATTTTCAAAAGCGGCTGTGTGATTATATTTCAATAATAATAATATCAAAAATACATGATACCATCTTCACGATATCCCATGTCTTGTTCTCTCGTAATTTTGGGTTTTTAGTAATCAACTAATCAACTGAGTTAATTCGATATCTTGAAAGTATCACAAAAATATAACTCAACTCTTGGACATTTTTAACTGTCAAACGAGTTAATGGGATCAATTATATTAAATGATTACTTCACTAACTCACTTTCGCTTTCTTTAGCTCTCTATTATCACTTCGCTGCTTCGCTCTCTTATTGATACAGTATTGATATTGTAACAAATAAAAGAATTAAGTGCCTTGAACAAATATATTTCCAACAATATTTCACTAATCATAAGCTAATTTACTTATTACAACACTCAGCAACTAACGTTTAATTTATTTCCACTATTCGAATTTCTTGTTTAGCCGCTCGATTCACTTCCCGACCCTCTTGGGTCGGAAAGACGGGCTTATATCGGTAACGGTTCAATCTAGAATTCTGTAGTCGTTTCGGTACCAGAATTTTACCGGCGATTCCCGACTGCATTCTTTTACGGTGATGTCATGAGTTTGTTCCATGAGTAGGCCGGCGTACTGGTCAGGGGCGGCTTCAGGTTCGTTACAATATTTTGGCCAGAGATTGTAAACATATCAGAGTATTGAATCTATTAATAGTACAGGAGATAGCATTACAATTTTTCTAGTATTTTCATACCAAGTGAAATTTATTTCAAACAGTTGTTAAATGTTCAGAAATCAGTATAGTGAGCGAACTAGCGATGGAGCTAAAGGAGACAGCATAAAAAAGTCATTGGAAAAAAATCTGCTCCGATGATTTTCATATCGAGCAAAAAAGTATTAAATTATTGTTTTAATCGAATTTCCAAAAAACATAATCGTCAGGTACATTGATGAGGGGGGGTTATTGTATACCTGATGACGATAGTTCGTTTTTTCAACATTCAAATCATCTTATACTTCAAATTCCCATATCATATAACCAACTTGAAGAAGCCTCCTCATATACAGGTATTTGACTTTACAGTCTCCAGTTTTCTTCATCTCCTGGAGACGCCAATTTAGTTAGTGAAACATGCATCGAGAAGAATATTATATTTCTGGTGATTGGGGAAAGTTATTGTTTCAGGAATAAATTACCTGATGAAATCAAGCAATAAAAAGTATTAAATGTATTCAAGAGTAAATTGATAAACCTTTAAGTCAGTGAATGTTATTATCACTTTAACGCGTATTTAAATGGACAAATAATTGAAATGTTCTATGAATATTTTGTCTTCATCCTTGAAATTTTATGGGTCTTCATGACTGAGATGATGTGAATGTGAAACCATACAGTTGTTGTACTACAGTAGGGATGAAATACGATGTCTAACAGGCCTCCTTATAGATCACTGTCGTCTGAATCATCATATGCAGAGACTTGAACTGTCGAAAGACAGTGTGTGTCACTTCTGTTCGGAAAATGATGAAAGAGCAGAGCATATACTTTGTACATGCCCCGCTGCGAACCGAATCAGATTTTTACAGTTTGGCAGATCCACACTCTTAAAATCTGACCTGAAAGATCACTCACCAAATAAATTAATCGGCTTCGTTAAGAAGCTGGGTTCATTTGGTCGAGTTTGAATAGGTATAAGCCACAATAAACCCTTGCGGGTTGCAGTGACCTAACCTAACATGTTGTGAATGTTACAGTTATATTTTAGTTATATTTAAAAGTGATTTCATTTTCATTTCAAATGTTTTCAAGTTTTCAACCTTATCCAATGTCATGTGACCATAATGGAAATATATCATTAGTAATAGAATGAAAAGAGAAATGAAAATTTCTCTTTTCATTATGATCTCCTACCACGTAGTAACGGCTACATCCATCAATTTATTAATAATAGAACTTAGCAGTTAACCTTCCTCACTTCGACTGCTGACAGACGTAGTTCTATCAAGAGTGAGCCAGCATTATTGCTTCATCAACTTCGGAGTTTTAATTTGTTTTTGAAAAATTTAAACATTGGTAATTTACTTAAACATTTCAACTCACTCCACTGTTTTGACATACATGGAGCAGTGCCCATGCATGTCAAATTTTGACCTGTGATCATTAGATTCCCGTTGTAAAGTGAATTTGATCATTTTCTATAAATTTTGAGTCTTCTGAATAGTTTAGAACTGTTTCCACCACTAAAATATGACCTAATCTGAAAATGTTAGCCTTAAGAAAACACATATTCTCTTGGACTATAAAACCACTGGACTGTAAAGAAGAACTAATTTGCTTTTTTTTTGGAAATTTTGAAAATGCCATAAGTGAAAACATTTTAATGAATTAGACGCACCTCTGTAATCTTACTTCATTATTCATGTCGTCTGTGAATAATTGTAATGAAAATAGAAACGACTATTTTGAAGATTTTTTTCATTGACCCTTTAGACTTTCGACCGTAACTATAAAACTATAACGATCTATAAAAGTACACTCTACTGGTTTATTGCCTATTTAGGAGTCTAATTACTCCCAGGTATCCCAGCATAAAAACTTTTATTCCTGTAAATAATGATAAAGTATTTAGTAGTAATAATGAAATGTAAATAAATATCATTGCAAACAAATGGTGCACAAAGTAAACAAACCTGGGTTGAAACTGAATACTTAAAATAAATTTATTTTATACGAAAAGTAAATGAAACTTGTTTGTTATCTGTTTTATGTCTACCTGGGAGATTTCATGTTTACTGTTTATACTTAAACTGTGTGATAATGAACAGCGTTGGGAAAATAAATAGATATCATTTATGGCTTATTAATAGTTTTCACATATTTTGAACGTTTTCATTTTTCATTCCACGGTGTGTATTCGAATATAAAGTGAAAAGTTGTTCTCTAAACGCGCCTGGTGAATTCAAACAGGAATTTTGAAAAAATGTATGTAGTTGTACGTTGACTCTGATGAAATTGACCAGTTTCACTAGCAAATTCAAAGTGCTTGAGGTACATATTAACCTATTTTTCTCAAAACATTTTTATTTTCCCAAATATGCGTTACAACGCATTTTGTACACAATAATAAAAAATTGTTTTAACTATGTTTATGTTATCGCCTTCTTTTTTTAACATTATATCATAATTCACCCTTCTTCCAAGTCATATACGAACATGAAATTTAAATTAAAATAATGTGGAACTTTATGAAATATGTGCACAAATGAGACGCAACACATATTTTTATTTGAAAATCAATAGGGTCATTTCATTTCTCACAAAGTGAGAAAAAAACTCCTACTCTACGACTCCTTTTATCAAATGAGAGTAAAGTCTTCGAAAACACGTGCATTGGCAACTCTTGTTTATGACATTTTGACTATTGGGTAAATTTTAATTCACTAGAATTCAGAATTTTTATATATCATTTGTGATTTTAGAAATTTTGCATAATGAATGTGTCCTCTTCCTTAAGTTATGCTTTTTTAAATATCAGCATAATTTCGTTATTTTCGGTAACTCATTGACTTAAAATATATTTTATTATCGATACTGGCGTTTTTGTCAATATACCTACATGCCTATTCTATTGTAGCGTTAATATGAAACCCTCGATTTTGTAAAAATTGATAATGACCCTTATTAACTTGGTAAAAAAAATTAGTGTATTTATAATGAATCAAACATTTTATTCATAAATACTTTCGAATCAGGCGACATATGCACTTTTTAACAAAGAATCACGTTTGTAATTGAGGAAGGAACATTTTCCTCAACTACCATTACCTGTAATCAGGTCACGTAGTGACATGAGAAATCTCGCATCGAGGAATATTAGGAAAATTGTTTTTCACAGTTGTACAATATTCATAATTAACGAATCTTTATACAATTTTTGAAATATAAAGATACTGGCGGAGGGCGATAACAGCTGATCCTTCTTTGTTCAAAGATAAAAGCCTAATTTATGTGGTAACATATTCTGAAGTATTATATTTCAAACAGATGTTGGCGTAACTCCAAGGATATACTGTGACAGGTGAATGAATAAAACTCCATTGGTTGGTTGAAGATTATGTTTGAGGAGAAAACAAAAGGGACCCCTGTTGGTCATTCTGATTTTGTTACAAATAATGAATTTTGTGTCCTTTGAAAAAACATTAGTAGAAGTTTTCAAATTTATCACGTAAATTTAATTAATTTGGTTTATATGATACTATAGAGTCACATATCTATTTGAATTTAATAGTATTTTGAATGTATGTAACCACAAATATTCAGGTTATTAATGTTGAATGAATATTTATTTGAAATGCAAAATCAAATAAAAACGCTAACCGTTTGATTAAAAAGAATAATATGAACTGAAAGAGAATTTGTGTATTCATTTCAGGAATACAATTATTCAACATTGGACAAATAATTATTTTATTACAAAGTATGTTACAATGAACTATGACCTTATAGAAACGTTGGAAAAACCTAGATATTTCCTTGATATGAACAAATATATTACTGAATTGAAACGAGAACAAAATATATATAAAACAATTCAGATTTCTTCTTTATCCTAAATCTGTCAGTTAAAATTGAGTTTGAAGATTTGCTGAATAGCTGATGGATGGTATTAAAGAAAGGCTTTCATCAAGTTTTATGGTATTATTCTCCACTTGTTTGTTGGAGTTGAAAGGGTTTCATTTTATTTGTTGATAGTTTCATGGGATGTCATATTTAGTATATATTTTATCAGCAAGCTACCAATTCATTGTAAATTATATTTTCGGAACTGTTCATTCCAAATTAATCATTCGTTTATGATTCTTTTCATGTTTTTTAACAACATAGCTTTTTCAGACGTGTGTATACTAGTTAGTACAAACTAACCTGAAGAAGCTATTACATTGCGAAATACGTGTTTCGTTTTTATGATCTCATAATGAAGTGTTTCTTGAATACATCATGCATTTTTATCAAGTATCGGCCGATTCCATCACATATCAAATAAATCTTGTTCAAACTGAAAGAGGTATGGTTTTGGGAGTGTTTGTAATACAAATAAAAAGAAACTGTAAAAGATAGTCGAATCTCCAACAGGATATATTAAAAAAAGCTTTTTTCGTCGAATATTTAGTAAATGAAGTATAATTCAATGAAATATATCACAAAAATTTTAAAAAGTTTAAATTCTTCCAATTCATTGGTAGAAGAAACCCAAATAATTTATTTTGACCTAGGTTTTGAAATTTGTTGAAATAAAAAACTTGCAAGGGTGTAGCTATGGAACCAAGGAAAGTAGAACCAAAGAATACAAAGCCCATAGAAGCTCAGAACGGGCATTTTCCTGTACCGTAAATTTTTTAGTACTTACCCTGATCACTAGAGGGCGATGCTAGTACGATGTCAGTATTTATTGTGATTACCAACATACCAACCGAACTGGGTAGCAGTTGCTGACAAACCAGTCGGCTTTTTGATTTAATTCAATTTTGGCGTACATCCCGACTTTGATATGTTCCGGCCGACTGGTTGTCAGCTGTCAGCGACTACTAGCTACCCAATTCTATTAATACTCACATTAAATACTGACATCATATTGCCATCTATCTCTGGTGATCAGGGTAAGTACCCAAAATTTTAGGTCACACGAACATGTCACTTCTGAGCTGTTAGGGGCTTTGTATTCTTTGGTAGAACCCCATGAGTAAACTAAAATGTTTTTCATGTTTGGATCCCTTCAATTTCCCAACACATTCACCAAATTTACCTATTCTAGTTCTCCCCGAAAAAATTTTTCAGCATCGGTGGAAAAATTTCAAATTCTAGTTTTTTCCACAAAATGGTAATGCTTGTAAAGCATTTGATGCATTTGATGGATGTCACCGTTACTACGTGGTAGGGAATCATCATGAAAATTGAGAAGTGAAACTTGTATTTGTAAGTAACGTTACTGCAGTTTCGTCCTACAAGGATATTTTCAAACTAATACTCTAAACTTGGAAGTTTTATTTCACATTTTCCTTATTGCTTTCAAATAATCAGTTCCTTGTCTCTATATTTTAAAGAAATACTTTGATGAACTACAAGATTTTTTGAAATATTGTAAAATCATGAATGTTCTTGAAAATTATTCACATTTCTCTACCTGCAAGATTTTGTTCAATACCCAAACAGACGAAATTATGTTACGTATGTTTCCAGTGAGTCAACAATGACAAAAATCCAAAATACAACTGAACACTATAATAAATTTGAAAATTATTGCTAATGTATTGGATTTGTTAATTGCTTCACATTTCTGTATTGCCTGATATATCTCCTAGAATAACCCCTTTCAATAGTTTAAGATTTTCTGAAAGGAGTCATATGAAAATTAACAAATTTAAAAGAAAGGATAGTACACAAACATGAAATAGAAAATAGTAACATCAAAGTTCTCCGACCACTCATTGTCCAAGGATAACGAGAATATTCAACTAAGATAAGAGTACTTACGTTATATCATGTTCTTTTTCGAATCCAATTATTTCAGTTGACCAAAACTATATTAGAGTACGAAAATAGAAATTGTTTTCCTTATTCAATATAATCTTCTATTAGTTACCAACACTTTATTAGATAGAAATATTCACTAATATAATGCTAACCGTCTTGCTACTGAAGTTATTGTTTTAATTATTTCAATTAGGTATATTGAGTGTACTGGACATCCAATGTACTACATCTTCTGTGACTAACATGTTTATTTGCTAATTTTTCATGGGATGTTTTTTTTTATTTTCCGAGTAAACATGTTTTATTCTATTTTTTGAACTATATCGTGAGATGAAATATCTAGACCATCCGCAAAAATGGTAAATGAATGGCCTACGTGGATGCAAAACAAAGAAGCTCAACCGCCAAACTAATATAGGTGATAATTCTCTATTCAACGAATAATACGGGAAAACTTCTGAAAGATCTCTTGTCCATTCGATACTTTCGTGAACTAATAAATTGTTTCAAAAATCTTTCCATGAAATTTTGCATAAATATGTTCGTTTATCGTTATTATTTCATCATTCATTTCAGAAAATATTATATTTCAATGTTGAGGAAAGCTCTCTCCCATTATCAAGAACAATATTGACTTTCGACAAAGCTCTTTGCAGATGTAATCAAAGTTTTGTCTACGAACTTTGCAGACTTCACCCCAAATACATGTTGAAATATCTGATTTTTCACTTGATAATTTTTTACGAATCCTTAAAGAGTCGCTAGATGTAAAATATAATCTTGGTCCAACGATTTCAATCAGATAATTTCAAACGAGTTCATTCAGCAATATATTGGCCATGGCATTTCATACTATTAATACCATCAAAATGAAATGGCACTAAAAATAACTCATACGGCATGCCCATGCCTCGCAGTGCAAGAAATGAGCAATGATTGTTGAATAAATATAAAAATTAAACTGGTCTACAACACATCTGTTGCTGAATATTCAGTCATTCTAGGAGAATGAAGCATGATGCATGTTCAAAATTAATGTGTATGGAGATGGTGGGTCCATTAGAATGCCACGGAATTGTGTGATGTTGCCAAATGTTGAGAATTGTCTTGCGATAGGTATCGAATTACCAGGAGTTTTCAATCGAGTAACTACTTTTGAGAACTACGAAGAAATAGTGAGAAAGTAAAAAGTTTTATTTGGCAATAATCGTTTTGATATTTTGAAAACATTGAATTTAGTGAGATAAATCTACCAAAATGATATAGCCCGCACTCGTTATATTATTTCTAAAGAATGGCGATAGCGAAGATTAGCTGAATCCATTAGTTATGTTCGTCAACAACTCAATATGCTTTTTTGAATATCGACACTTTTTACTGAAACTCATCCTATCGATAAATACTTTTGACATCTTCCATCTTTACATCATATTTCATTGTTCAGTTTTTAATTAATTACTACTAATAAAATTGAATTATATTAAACTTTTGATCAATAAAACGTGTAACAATTTTTCAACACCTTTTACAAACTCCTTCAGATCATGATTTGTAGTTATAATCCAACACCATGTGCACAGGAAAAAGGTGAGATAATATCTGCCGTGAAGATTAAACTTCAAAGTATCATTCAACTCATGAGTGGCTGTATTGGTAACTCAAAAGACGATTACCACCATCAAATCTTCTTCAATTTCCATAAAGCGCCGGAAGGAGAAATACTTTTTGAAAAGTACGTATTATTTACTACAAGCTTTCAGGTCTCATAAGAAGTATAATTACCGAGACAAATGTCATCAAAGTCCAGTCATTCATTTGGTATTCTTAAAGGTTATTGTTTTCCTAAATGTGAGTGTATACAAACTTCCATAGTCGAGGAATAAAACGATTGTTGAACAGGTTAATTATTAACTCATTTCCCAGCCCGTGAATCCGAATGATATATTTATCCATTTTTTCCCTAATTGCATATCAGTCTACCGTGAAAGTATGATAGGATAGGCATGTTAGTGGTAAAAAATTAATGATGAATATATTCTCTTTGGGAACCCTTTGGTAGAATCACAGGCACTTCTCTCAATTTTGGTTTTGCGTTTGACCCTTTCGTTAATTTTATACTCCGTCAGGATTGATTCGATGATTTTGATTCTGAACATCAATTAACCTTGATTTATGCAAATTTCTACATGATAATGTTTTAGTTACTGTCATAAACTATACCCACTTATATTTTATGAGTTTTTAATTATTGAAATTACATAATATATTTACAATAGCTTTCACTCTTCTGTCAATATTGCTTCAAGTTCAAGATTCAGTTTAGATATGTGTTCCAAACATTCTTTGACAATAGCAAAAGACCAGCTAGAATAGGGAATTCAAGTATGAATTGATCATAAATATTTGACCTCAATACAGTTGCAATAATTATATCACTAACTTCTGGAATGAGTTACTTACCGAATTGTGTATGTTGAATAAGATGAGTTCGCCAGAATTTTACATAAAACAGTAAGGGTCATAAAGGCGTTATTGAATAATATCTAGTTCTGGCAACATCGTAAACACGCACCTCAATTTTAAAGTTCCAACTGGCGACCTTGAAGACTACCAGAATCCGGTTCTACTGGAAGAAGAAGAAGCTGTTCAACACAAAAGATGGCAGATGATACTTACGAGGGGTGAGACGAGTGGTTTTGATCAGACGAAGACTGGTGAAGTGGACCCAGTTGAAAAAACGGAATGTCATTAGCACCAAAAAGAACGATGGTCTACCGGAAATGTACCTACGTTTATTCAGCTACTAATCCTCGAAGACAATCCTTAACCTTGGACTAGTCTTAGGGATAATTTTTATATTAGTATTATGAGGTGTATACTATCGGAAATGAACCTTGTTTTGATATCGCCCATTTGGTTATCATCTGATGATGTGTCAGAAATATTTATTTTCCATTCGTTTTCGTTTCGTAATGAGCTGTGAGTATAACCAAATAAGTATATAGGCCAAATTAAACGGACAATAGTAACTCGTTTCATGGAGCATCTTTCACGGATTCGGTTTCGAAGGTCATAGTCAACATGCTGGAAACTAGTGACATTAACAAAACAATCAGGGTTATTTTAATTTCGTAATGGGTAAAGTATTTACATAGATATATCGATTCGATATTTTGTATAGAGAATATAAACACAGCAGGGTGCAAAGCCTTTCAAGTATTAACAAAAGTACATCTATACAGACCAGTACTAGAAATATTTTTAGTACTGGTATTATTTTGTTATTTAGGTTCATCGCTATATCAATATATATCGCATCAATTCGTCAATAGTATAAATAATTATTACCATAATACAAACAACGAAAACGAAACAGATCGAATAACTTCAAGACACATTTGTTGACAAAATAATGCAAATTCAGGTCGATATTTAGGTGAAGAGTGACATTTTCATAATCTCAACTGTCATACCTTCTTTCTCGCACTTAAGAAGAAAAATAATCAACAGAATTAATTCAAAAAATAGTAGGTTTGAAAATGGTGAATTTCATTAGTTCGGACTTCCATTGTCTAATATGATATTGAAATCCCTGAAAGACTCTATAAAAAATTAAAAAAATTGCTGAAATTTAAAAATTAATAACAAGAAATGAAAATTAAAAATCATTAACAAGAAAGGAAAATAAAAAATTAAAAGATTCCAAGCCAAATTACTTCACGACAGTTCGATTGTTAGTATCCATAATTGTTATCACCCGAAGACGATGGTGGATACCAACAATCAAAACGTCGTGAAGTAATTTGGCTTGGAATTTTTTAATTTTCATTCCTTGTTAATATTTTTAATTTTCATCTCGTGTTAATCGTTCAATTTTTTTCATATTTTTGGTTGTATTTTATTTCATTTTAATTTCAGTTTTTTTAATATAATTTTTATTTTTCAGGCAATCTATTCAATTTTTTTTCGTTCAATGAAGCTAACGTCAAGTCATAAAATTCTTCTAAGGTAAAGAAATCTTGACGACTGACGATTGTTAAAAAATAAACTATTTTTATGTTGTTATTGAAAGAATTGGTATATTCTCGTATAACCTATTTATATTATCAGCTACAATAGCAATGAGTTACTGTTTCGAAGGCATTTAACTTCTTCATAGGTATAAGGTAATGAAATTTCTGTGTGAAACTGTTCTTAAGTGTGAATATAATCTATGGATGATAGCCGCATTTATTTCAGTAAAAAATACATTCTGATTTGTGTCTACAGACTGCTTCAAATCAATGGAACTCTATAGCTTATTATGATTTCATTGGAGATGAAGCCAATGTACCTGAAAAAATAAACTAACGCTGAGTCGCGATCCATGGGTCATCATGCACCGTTTTGATAAAATTCTGTTTCAAATTTCATCAGGAGAATTTGACTGACAGATGTGATTGGCTGATAATTTCGCGTTATTACTTGTCAACAAATACCATTCTCTCACGCGTTATAGGGTGAACTATTATCATGTATGCAGCAATAGAAAACTGTACCGATTATCAGCCTTATCGAGTTCTGTCAATCACTAATCTTTCGAAATCACAAAAATTCTCCGAGTGTTTTCTTTAGTATGCCAGCAATAAAAAATGATAATTAGCGGGGCTGTGGAATTGGCTCTTCTGAGCTATTTTGAAGCCTTCCATGAAAACTCCGTAAGAGACCTTCAAGAATTCAAATTTATCTGACAGTACAGTGCAGAGAATTCTCAATAAACACGAATTCATTCTTTATGAATATCGACTAGTTCTGGATTCATACAAGAGGAGGTTTCAGTATTAACATTTGATGCGAAAAATGGATGAAGTATCATTTATCCTTTTCTTATGTTCTCTTGAAATGTATGTGGAGTTCATAGTTGCATACTGAACTATTTCTTGAATGAACCTAATTTCATGAGATTATAGGAGGATAGGATTGCATGGCTCCAATGAATGGACTGCCACTTCTCTGAAGGATTATTTGAAGAACTAAGTACATTGAAAAATTTAATAGAAACACTATAGCAATGAAAATATTCTGCAACAGTAAAAATTGGAAAAATATATTGAAAAACTGAATGGCGAATCATAAAGTTGAAATTGAATTCAGTATTGATTCAAGGGAGTTTGCAGAACTCTCCACTGCATATATAATATGATTCTTAATTTTGTCTGTCTTGGTTGATCTAGACTTTTGAATATGAAAATGAATGTTGAAATTTTTTTTGAAAATATATTCATATCTGAAGAGTTACCCAGTTGATATATACAAACGAACTCTGTATATTGCTACATGTTTGCTACATTTTTGAGTGAAAGTGAAAATCTTATGAGTTTTTCCACGCAAACAATCAAAAAAGTGCATTAAAAAAATAGTATTTGAATTGAAGGGATTATATTTTTAGGAGTGATTAATTTTTGGGAAAGAAAGTTTTTGGCTTTCTACTTCTCCATCTTGATATAGAAAGCCAAAAACTTTCTTTCCATCAAATATATTATTTACTATTTTTCTCACATACATTGTTCTAATATGTTCGATTTGACAATGTTCCCATTCAAATTCAAAAGCATTTCTCTTCATATTTTTCATTCTATCTTCTATTTTTCATCTACACGAGAAGGTTATGCAAATTGTATTTTTTCAAAATTGACACTTTCAGTCAGTCACGATCTGCATACTGCTCTAGGTAACGCGAAATAATGTAATCGTTATGCGATGTTGGAAAAGTAATATTACTATCCTATTTCGTTACGAAATTGCTTTTTTTCATAATTAGTTTTGAATTAAATGGAGAGCGTATACAGTGAAGGCTCATATTAGCCCGAGGAATGGAAAGCAGGAATTTGAAACGAATTCCTTTCATATCAATGATATAAACATTGGGGAAATATCTCCGAGGATTCAAAATAGATTTACTTTTTGGTTGTATTCTCAGAACATTATAAAAAAATCTCATTTTGGAGGACGAAGATTTGTGGAAATACATTGTAAATGTTTAAATTTCACCAGTTAATTTCAGTTTAATACATAATTTTACTATTTTCTTCTGATGTTCAACACTGAACCCAACAAAACCCATTTTGCTCTCTAATAATTCAACTGAAGAAATGTGATTGAATTGGTTGATACTTGACACTACTGGAGAAAATGATTTCCACTTTTGAACTTCCAAAATAGATTTTTGGTTGGAATAGAATTGCTATTGAGAAATTGTCTTGTCATTTTGTTCTTCATTCATCATCAGTCATCGCATTCATCTTGATTGATAAACATTATTATGTAATTATGTGATCATATTCGTATAAGCAGCAATTTTCTATATTTTTTCATTCAGATATAATATTTTCTTGTTGTAGTAGGTGTGTATCTGATTGAAAGAAAGGAACAACTATGTTGTCAACTTTTCCAGTAGATTGTTGATGTAAAATAAAAAACGTTTGACGTGTTGATAAAAGTGAGGGAACAATCTTAGTGAACGATCTGTAAAGCTTAAACATCGAAGTTGAATTACTATTAACTCATAACATACACTGATTTAGTAAAGCAACTGATTTTTTAGTTGCCAAAAAGAAAAAAAAAGGAGAAAACCCCGTTTCTTAAGTAGGTGCTGGTTCAAGAACCTTAAAAATATATATTGGTGCAAATTATTTGACGCATTTTTTAAGTAGCCAACAATTTACGTGAATATTGACTTTTATAACTCTTTTTTCTGGGTCGAAATAAAT
>WOGO01001399.1:0-18319 GCA_015342085.1 Leptinotarsa defecta
TAATGATTTTTTATCCGAAATGACATGTTCGTGGTACCTTGTATCAAAATTTCTCCCAGTTTGGCCTGTATATATGGCAGGGCATTCACCACATTCTGGTATATATCTTAAAAGTCTATTGCCTCTTCATTTTGGAATCAGTTTGCCTAATACAGAAAAAAAATAAAGATATCATCTCAAACTTAATTTAAAGTTATGATATTTGTCTCATATTCAGTATACCTCTTTCTATTCCGTCAACAACACACATTGAAAACCCGATTCTTTATAACAGCAAAAAATATTTCAATCATCTCCACATTCTAATCAGAAAGTTATCCTGCTACACAAAAAGACTAAAAAATAATTCTGCTAGATAATGAAAATAAAGCATTTCTGACTCTGAGTCGACTGACATGTAATATTTTTTATTTTGTTTAATTCAATGTTTATAAGAAAGTAGTTGTTTCGAGAGAGCTTTTTCGTTCAGTTGGTGTCTGAAATTTATTTCTTTGCATGAACTACACATTTTTGTATAGAGTTCATTTTGAAATTAATTACTTTCTCCTTTTTTCGGAAGATTCACATATTTTTTATATAAATATGGAGAAGTAGAAAGCCAAAATATTAATTTCCCAAAAAAATATATTGAACGTTTGAAGAAATTATCAAGTTATGTAACAATGTATTTAAACTGTCATCATTTGTTTCATGATATATTTACATTTTCACCAACATAATTTCTGTCTAAAATCATATAAGCATGTCATATTTTCACAGACCACCAGAGGACTTGGTGAAGCCCATGTTGTATGAAAACATTCCAGGAAACCCATCTGGTTCAATATCGTTGCCTGCACCACCTCCACCACCCAGGAAAGCTTCGTGATAATTGAGAATATATTATTTCTATTCCAATTCTACTTTGTGTACCTTCTCAATGTGCTATAGTGAACTAAAATATAGTTACACGTGTTAATATTGTTACTCATAAAATAATTATTTGATAGCAGTGGTGCTCATTACATTTGACATATTCACATATTGAAATGATGTTTGTTCCACTAATATTTCATAGGAAGATGAGAACGATTCAGGAAGAAAGTATTCGAATAGGCTGTGCATAGAAAAAACGAATATGGGGGAAAAGACATTGAAAGCAAATGTTCACAAGGTTAATGTAATTTAGTAATTTTATCTTCTTATTACATGATTTTTTTTTCAGTTTCATTCCAAATAATCATTTTCAAGTTTATGCTATTTGGAAATCTAATATTGTCCTACTCGATAACAGAATTATATTTTTCTATAAAATCTTTTTGATTTTTCATTTATTGAATATTTACTGGCAAATTCTAAAACAAAATTTATATTAAGAATGAATATTGAAAGTAAATATGTAGTACATTTTTCAATATTCAATGATATTCAAATCAGTGGACACAATATTAGATGAAATCCATATAAATAAAATGGTAAAATTAACAGAGCCGCTGGAGTAGGTTCTGTTGAGTTTAAAAAGTTTGTACTGAAAAATATAATGATGCATAACATTCTTACTGTTTCAAGAAACCTACTATTAAACTTAATAACCTAGTTTTGTTTGAGTATCATAACTAATGATAGATGAAAGAAAGTTGAAGAAACTGAAGTAATACCGTACTTTTCGTAGTGAAGTTGAATTGCTTCTTTCCTTTCTAAATAAGAAGTGGAAAAGCTATTTACTTTGGGCATTTTCTCGTTTCACATGTGAACAAATATTTGAATATGATATTTTTCATGATAAAAATAAATTCAATAAACTAGGAAGTTGATGTGAACTTTAAAAAAGTAAAAGATTTTTATTGGTATCAGAAGTGATCAGACTCCTCAATCTAAAAATCCTTCATATAGCGAATAGTAGAGAAATAGATTTTTAATTGGTCAGTTCACACCCTTACCAATAACCTTTGTTGCTGAAAAAAATCAGTAACAATTATTACCTTTCGAAGTATATGTGCTTTAAATAATTTTTGCTTTCATGAGTGTAATTGCTTTCTTCCTCAACAATTCTGTCAGATGAAGTATGTAAAAGATTTGACATTTAGGTAATTCTTATCAAATCTTATCAACAGATTTAATGTTGGAGCATCCCTAGCTGACTAATCTAATGCAATTTGAGTAATTTTCCAAATTTAAAAATGTGATATTATTACAAAAAATTTTAGATATTCATTATAAATACGGTCTGAAAAGAACTATAAAAACAAATGAAGGTACAATTTGAGTTTCTCTTTAAAAATGTATTTTTTGAGGCACAATTTTTTTACATATATTTTTTTATTTGTTTTATATATATGCTACACACTCCATAGGAGTTATTATTTTGGAAAAAAATCGACCATTAGCTTGGTGGATAGTGATCAGACGTGAACAATATGTAGAAATGGAGTTCCTAAGTTCACCATGATTGTCATCAAAGAAAAGTCATGAATAAATTTCACAGTGAAACAAATTGTATCATCAGTTTTGTTTTATCAAAACTCATATATGGCTGTTATACAAATCAAGTCACGTTTTTAACATCCAATGTACTTGATTTGAACTATTATTTGCATACAGTAATTACAGGCAGGCAGCTGCCATTTGTATAATATATTTCAAAAAATTCGCTGAAGCTACATACAACTTCTATCAATACGAATTTCTAGATTTATTCATTGAAAATATATTTGATAAAACAACGGATTTTGAAATATTTTGTTTCACATATTTTTTTCATGTTTGATGATATCTGGAATAGTTTTCGATTTCACGCCTGGTTTCTTTGTGGTCTGATAAAAGTTTTCCAAAGAATGAATGAATCCAGGCTTAGCTTTAGTTATATTCTTTTTTTTGTGATGCAGATTCGTGATTTTGATTAAGATTTGTAATGTATTTTTATATATTTTTGCAAAATTTTTGCCTCATACAGTGGGTTTGAAATCTAACTGAGTGTTAGTTATATCACCTCGTATGAGTTTATTGTGTGTTAATTGTAACATAAATGTGAATTATTATCAAACTATTCCTGTACAATTAGTTCTCTTTACACTAGCTATATATTTTGTTGCATATTATTTGTACTGTTTTAAAGAAATGGCGACCTATTGGCATAAAATATATTGGTGCTAATTTTTAAGCTTGTCAGCGTTGTTTATATATTCACTTGCATTTTTGAGATGTAAAGATTTTTGTCAATTTGTTATATATACATAATATAAATTATTACTAATGTACTTGTTTTATTTCATGAGACTGCTGAATTTAAATTTTATATGGCAAGGGGTCCTATTTTTCAGCAAACAATACAGTTGCCTTTACTAGAAATATATGAGAAATCACATTTTTGAAACATCGCGATTCAAGTTTTGATAAACAGTTGATATTTTTTCATAGTTGCCACAGTTTATTGTTATATCATATATTTTAGAAAATATCTTTTTTGGTTTTGTTGCCATCAATATCCGAGTGGTTGGTCTTCATGTCTTAATTTTACAGACTTGTTCATGAGGCTGTAAGGAATCAAAACTTGATACTATTGTTGTAAATCATGCCCTAAAGAAAATGATGCCGGCCGCCGCTGGTCGTCATAAATCAATTGTGACGTCCTCCACTCAACCTGCGCTCGCGGACTTTCTAGATGTGGTGAGAATAATGCTACTGGCTTTGAAGTAATTCCGGCGAATGTTCTGCCGTCTTCGATTGCCAAAAATAAACGCGTCCCACCCGCCTATCGAGATAGTTAAGTTTAAGTGACAGTGCGGTTCAGAGCGATCTAACAAAGCGACAGACATTTGAATACTAGTTTAAGTTTTACTTGAAGTGTTTTGTTGTATTAACAGGGAAATGAAGTTGAGTTTGGTTATTTCACAGTGTAGTCAATTATTGGTAAAAGCATAACACTATTTTGCTCCCGAGTCATCAGTAAATCATCAACCATCATAAACCTCTGAAGAAGCCAGCCACTGGTGCTGGCGAGAAAGTTAGGCCATCCAAAACTACGACGGCCTTCAAAACCCGAATGAAGATAGTAACACTGAAAATGATAGAGTTAACTTCCAGTTTACCACAGTGTGCTATGGCTTGAGCTATGGCGTACAGTTCACCTGTGTAAAAGCTACAAATTGACGGCGGACGATAAGCATGCTCCATATCACTTATGGAGACGACGGAAGCTCCCACACAGAAGACTACGAGGCATCCTTGTATAGGTTGTATTCATTGTATTTGGTGATGAATTCGGAGAAGGCTTCCTGAATAAGAGTTCATGGCGTTTTGTTTTTATTGTGAACTGTAACTTAGGTACTTGTGATGCACTGTTTGGAACGTTTGGTGTAGTAATGAATATTACTGGAGTTTTTTCCCAACACCAAACCGTTATTTTAACACCTCGTCACGTGTTTCGATCACCAAGTGATCATCTTCAAGAGGAAGATTAAACAGTTTAATCTTCCTTGGTGATCGAAACACGTGACGAGGTGTTAAAATAACGGTTTAACGTTGGGAAAAAATCCTGTAATTTAGATGTTACAGCATGGGATTTTTAGTGTCCAAGGTGGAGTGTAGTAATTGAATGTCATGACGTTTCTAGGAACTACAGGGTTATTTCCTATTTCAATCATTTTTACATACAGAGGTTGGGCAATTTCATTATTTTGCTCAAAATAAGGAAATCTGTTATTGAAGGTGTGATGATAGCGGGGTTTTTTGTATTAGCGGAAATTTCATCAGCATAAGTAGAGAGTGCCGCGGAATTTCCCGCGGGGTTTCATTTTTGAGAAATCGTTTAGAGTCTATGCCATTAGCTCTCAAAAAAAATCTGTCTTTCAAAAAATATTAAATGAAAGCAAGTGGGATTCATCGTATATGCCAGTTCTTCAGCTCTTCCAATATGTTACGGTTCCAAAGTGTGTTGTATGCTCGCCGAATATTGAAAAAGATCGCTAGCTATAACCTTGTGTCGATTTGCGAATGCTTCTTGGACGGCTGACTGCAAAATGACTAAATTGTCAGTGGTGTAGCGATTTTAACGAAATCCACCCTGTTGGGATATTATGAGATCATTCTGTTAAGGAAATAACCGAAGGCTAGCGTTCAAAATCTTCTCCACACCTTGCCCATGGTGCAGATAAGGAATATATGGGGCTATTAAGAATCAGGATCGAAAGGAGGTTTGTTATGTTCCAACAATGGTACTACTATAGCGTTGGAGCAAGATGTGGGAAATTGTCCGTGTACGGTATATAGAGTTGAATATCCCGAGAAGATGATGTTTACCAGATTGTTGGGGGTTTAGGAAGGATAATATAAGGGATGTCATTGGGACCTCGTGTAAGATCCCATCCATGTAAAATCCCTCCAAGAAACATGAAAGATATTGCCGTTGCTAATAGATTTCTGAATCTTTAAGAGAATTCTTATGTAACCTAAAGCCCTACAACACTGATGAATATTTTCTGGGCTGTAGATTTTTATGAATCGAATTTTATTCAAAATGGGGCTAATATGAAGTTTATGGAGTGTCTTGATATAAATAAAGAAGTTAATAATTGGACACAGCACTCAAGAAATTGGTAAACCATAGAGTGCTTGGTGTTTTAGGTGCATCGTCAGTATGGTGCAGCCAAGTGTAAGGGTGGACAACACTTGGTTACCAAAACAAAGAAATACAAAGGCACGGAGCCATCAGCAGAAGCCAGCCGCACATTTGTGGTATGGTTGATAGATCTTGTGTTTACAAGAAAGTATCAAAATCACCAGGCAGCTATAGCTACCTGCGTGACATCCGGTCCAGGGAATCGTACAAATATGAAGTTTATTGAGTGTCTTGATATAAATAAAGAAGTTAATAATTGGACCGGATGTCATGCAGGTAGATATAACTGCCTCCATGGTGATTTTGATACTTTCTTTTAAACACAAGATCTATCAACCATACCACAAATGTGCAGCTGGCTTCTGCTGATGGCTTCGTGCATTTGTAGTTCTTTCTTTTGATAACCAAGTGTTGCCCATCCTTACACTTGGCTGCACCATACTAACGATGGGCCAAAAGCCCGAAACACGTGTCTATGGTTTGCCAATTTCTTGAGTGTTATGTCTAATTTTTAACTTCCTTATTTATATCAAGACACTCAATAAACTTCGAAAATAAATTGCACTTCCACATTGCAACTTTTTCCCTACTACATAATGGTGTTTTCAGATTTGCTATCCAACCAGATTTTACCTTTTCAATGATATATCATAAGTTATCATTCTTTTTCGAAAAATTGGAGATATTGAAATAAATTTCTATCATAATAGGCTTTGACTTTGATGTTTCTAAATTTGACTTTCAATTTGTTACGCAAAATAACATTTTGTTACTGTACGAGTCACTGGCGAAAAATGGCTTCCACGAATGAATAAAAAAAAAGAGATATGATACAAGATATGATCAAAATCTCACCGAGTTTGGTTCATTTGAGAAGCCGAGGAAAAAATACGGACCAGAAAACTAAAGAAAATTTGATAAATGAGGTATATATGAGGTAAGTTAGACATTGTGTCCTTTTCAATAAAAATTAATAATTTGCAGATAAACATCAACCCAAGGACAAATGTATGACTTGTATGACAAATGAATATTTGTCATACAAGTCACATATCCACATATATATTCCACATATCTCAAAAATTGCATCCAGGTGATCCCGAAAGGCGATTAGAATTTTATAATTGGCTAATAGAAAGACCTGATTTTCCTGTTTTCCTGGAAAATGTAATTTGGCCAGATGAAAGCACTTTTACGAATTGTGGTATATTCAATGGAAATAATAATATATCATAAGATTGAATACGTATACATATAAACAAGACGAAATGCAGAAATAAACATAACAAGCCACTGAAGCTCATAGAACTTGTTTGAAGGTTACTGACAATGTTTCATGATGAATTTCACTAGTTCGGACTTCCATTGTCTAATATATAAACTGATTTGAAATCCCTGAAACAACTATAAAAGAAGAATTATTTTTTTATCTTCATTTTCAGTTTGTATTGATATTTATAAATATATATATATAACACACAGTTGACTTCAAATTTTCATTGAATTATTAGTACTGGCAATTTAAAAAAAACGAAAGAATCAAGATATGGAAGCTGAAACAAAAAACAATTCTCATATGAACTAATTTATTTACACATTCCATAAAATGAGTTGAATACATTTTTTTGATAACTATAATACATGCAATTTTCTTGATAAAAAAATGGAAAATCAACATCTGGAAGTTATTTTTTTAAACAACTGAAAAATTCAAAATTTCTCAGATCAATTTAAGCATTCTAAAAATTGAGTTGAATACATTTTTTTTATAAATATAAAGTAGATTTTTATGATAACAAAATCAAGAATCCAAACGTCAAAGTAGGCCTAAGGTCGTCCATACTGAATTGAATCCCTATAGCAGGAACCATGAAGTGATCTTTCAATAATGCTCTACGTGCAGTACGAACTATTTTTTGATAGATTAAACCGTAATACTTTATCGTGAGATTTCTACTAAACAATTCAGAAAACTGTAACATGCGTTTCACTATACAATAACTTCTTCAAGGGTGTTCAGAGAAACAAGTGTTGCAGTTTTGTAAATTGTTTAGTGAAAATTTAGCAAAGTGTTTAGTAGAAAGTTTGTATTGGACACTATTTAGTGAAAAATCTCACAGTAAAATGTTACTCAAATACATCATCATTGATTTTCATCCATTATCGGCCAATTCCACCACATACTTCAATTGTAAATCGTTTTACAGAAATGTTGAAAATCATGAAATTATCTTCTATAACACTATATTGTGCACTGACAATAAGAATAACAAACCACTGTTAGGGAAGGTCAATAGTGGGCAATGGTGGTCATGCACATAAAACAAAAACAGTGTTTTACGGGTGTACGGTGTGTCAACGTGTTGCTCCTCATCGCCGCAAATGACAGAAGCTCCTCGCTCATTCTTCTTGAAACTCATGAAGTTTCTGATGTTAGTTGAAATTATTCATCATTAACATATAGTAATGCTCAATTATGATCAAAATATGTACAGCTTGTCAAATCTAGGAAGAGACTTGATAATTAAATTAAAAAGTATTTTATTTCTATATCTATATCATTTAATTGAAGATGAATTTCCACAAAATAAATAAGTCATCAATATCACAAATTAGAATTGATAATTCTCTCTCTCTCTCTCGCTCTCATAGTCTTATAACGAACACGCATCTAGTGGGCGGGACCATAACTGAATTCAGAAAGCTCTTCCTACATTTGACAAGCTGTATTTGGTCTGATACGGATGATTATTGTGGTCATACTGTGAACTGAATATGATTTCTTTGCTTTTAGATGTCAAAAAATCGACGCAGAAAAATGCAGAAGGCTACATGGTCTGCCGAGACGTTGGACAAAGCTCTGAAGCTTATAGATAATGGAAGTATCTACGCAAAAACCCGCCGAGCAAACTTGAATCCCATTTTTTACGTTACAAAAGCAATTTTATGGTACTCCATCTATAGGGTCGTAAAGCTCTATTCTCCGTAGAAGCCCAAAATTGGCGTACAATTTGAATAATAATAGTAAAATTACGGGACTGGAGTGGCTGCACTGAATCCTAAAGAGAAAAAAGTATCAGTAACAAAGCCGGAAGTCACCCGCATAAATAGATTATCGGCCTTGTATCTCAACAGGGAAAATTTCAAACGACATTTCCCTCTTCTGGAAAAAGATGGTTCTGCTGGTGATATTGATCACCCCTAAGAAAATGGTTCGTTGAATGAAAACCTTTCATTTATATAGCTGCAACATTTCACGAAATTCGCCAAATCTTCTGCAGAAAAATCTATCTTGTTAGTACTCGATAACTACGTGAGCCACATTTCTGATTGATATTTTTAAGCAATGCAAAACCACAACATTCATATACGGTTCTTACCTCCATACTTGTTTCATCGAATGCAGCCCTTGATAAATGAATTTTATGAACCTCTTGAGGCTGCTTACAGAAAATAATGTGACAGCTCAATGAAGAACCACCTTGCACAAAAAATAAGCACATATGATGTCACATCTTTGTTTAACAAGACATATTCGAATGTTGTTTCTATAAGTAAGGGAGAGTCTGGATTCAGATCCATAGACATCTTTCCAATAAACTCTAATATATTCAGTGATAAAGACATTTTGTCTGCCGAAATACTGAAAGGCAAATCAGTAATTATTAAAAATAACATTAGCTCTTTTCAGACATCATCTGCAAGCATTTCTCTTTGAACTGCAATTCTAAACACATCCAAAGCACCATTACTGGTTGCATCAACATCTGGGCATTGCCTACCAAAACCCCATCTGTCAGCACAAGACAAAGGTGAAAAAAGCAACATTCTACCATTTTATCTTCAATCCCAGTTAGAGACAGTCTTATAGAAAGGAAAATAAAAAAACCCAGATTAGAAGGGTAAACATAAGGTCAAAGAAAAGGGTAAAAAGCAAAGAGTACAAGAAAGATCTTAAAAAAGCAATAAGGAAGATTCTTCTTTGAACGATGTAGATGCTGACAACTTATGCTTCGATGATGATGAAGACCCAGAAAACCATTGTCTCATATGCGGAGAATTCGGCCGAAACAACGACGTAAGTACCAATGCACTACTGGGACTTTGGCTGCAGTGGCTGGGATTTCACAAAGGGTTATGTACGTGACATGTGTTAGTTAGATGTCAGTATCATAACTACTATTGCCCTCACCTTATATTTTTTTTATTTTCATAACTATCAGATGGTGATGTCAAAAACCATGTAAAGCGGCGATTTAAAATTAGAGTTTCATTTAATAAGTGCTCAATTGACCACCATTACCCCTTTTATCCCTACATTCGATGAGTTTTGAAGATTACTTCCGTAAAGCAAATTTTCAGTAGAATAATCTCACAAGCATTACTGATCCTGCAAAATCATATTCATAAAATTAAGTCTAAATCTCTCACCTCACGCTGGTATGTAATCCCGAGTGAAAGAGGTTGGTCTAGAATTAATCTCTTCTTCATCTTCGGAGTCAATCTTTTTATATATGATAACTTTGATACCAATCTTAGCCAAACCATAAAAAGACTGAGGTCTCAAATTTGTACTGGTAAATCGCCAACCCAAGTGGTTGGCACAACTTTTACATTGCATAGTTGTCCAAGCATATCTGAAACAATGAATATTGATATCTCTGCACTGACCATTGTTCGTGTCATTATCAAAAATTATAATTTTCAAAAACAATTTGTTATGATAATACTCTGATAGGATGTCCTTTAATGTTATGAAGAATAGCTGGCAAAAAATGGAAAGATGATGATGATGATGATAATGTGTTAAACAAAAACACTTTAATTTGATTATTTCCATCTAAAAGTTTACAAAACCGCGTCACGTGTTTCGCTGTACAATAGCATCTTCAGGCGTAAAATGTATTGTTGACGCCTGAAGATGCTATTGTGTAGCGAAACACGTGTTGCGGTTTTGTAAACTGTCAAGTGGAAAATTTCACATTAAAGTGTGTTTTTTCAATACGTTATGATGAATTTTCATCAGGTATAAGTCAGTTCTATCATATTCTTCATTTACAATATGAAAAGGTAATTCTTAATTTTCTCAAAGCCATATTTGACCAGTGAGCAACACTGGCTCCTCTTCAAGTTACTCTGTCCCATATTATTCATTCCATAGATTTCATCTACACATCCATGTATAGAGTTACTTATTTTCAAATTGATTACTTCCTTCCGTTCTTTGGAAGATTCCCACATTTTTTTGTATCAAGATGAAGTAGTAGAAAGCCAAAAACTTTCCCAAAAATTAATCACTCCTAAAAATATAACCCCTTCAATTCAAATAGATTTCAAGTTAAGCAATTGGTACGATCGTTACAATTAGATTTCCAAGTGGACGACGACTAAGGCCTTCTCTTCGGGGTTAGTTGGAAGTCATACACTAAATCATTTACTTTTTTGTTTATCAAGTTGGAGTCTTTTATATTCTCTGTAGCTTGAAATAACTGACACAAGTCAACATTTTCTGTCATTCTGAAAATTCCTTCTAGTTGAAGTGTGATGAAATTTGGATTCAATAGTCAAATTCGGTAATACGTGATAAGAACTCTCAGCTGCTCTATTATCTAAATAACTCACTGATATAGCTGAGGACTCCTTTACTGTCCATGTGCAACTCCTGAGACTTTATAGTTTTTGTGCCAATCTCAGTCTTTTTCACAGTCACTGTTCATTTATCATACAGATTTTTGATGATTTGAATCATCTAGATGCTTAATCCACATTTGTATTATTTATGCCATAACTCGTGATTTATGACATTGCAAGTTCTCTCGAAATCTATAGAGAGAGCAGCAAAACACTTTTTCTCGTGTAGTCCAAAATAAATTGGTATAGTGGAATTAGGTATATTGTGTAAAGCACTTCTGTTTTTTCTGAACCCTTATTGAGATAGTGATTAGATTATCTTCACAGCAGTTCAGAAGTCTATTCAAAAGGATTGATGTAAAACCTTTGGAAAAACTGTTGAATAGCACATAATTAATATCATTTAAAACCAGTTGAATGTCCTTTGAACAGAATAAATAATTTTATTATTAGCACATGTATAAAGTAGTAGTAGAATAAATAATTTGATTGTAAGCACATGTATAGAGTCGTCAGTTTTACTTCACTAGGCTAGAGAATCTTTACCCGAAGATCTGCCAATTGTGTACATTTCAAGAGCGGTACATAATTCATCTAATGAAATATCAAGGTCAGTGTAAAACAATTTCTTGCATCAGACAAGTTCAAATTGAAGACATTTCTTTGTTGGTACACATATCTACGAACAAAGTTGATCGCTTGATCACTAACGCTATTGTTAGTTACTGTTATAGCGTCTAGGTCTGTAAATAAGACTATAAATATCTTCAGGATAGAGTCGCTGTTATATATAATGAAATGGAATCACCTGGAACTGACTGCTTGCGTATTTGCCTTATCATTTGCATTATCGAGAACAATCACAGGTAAACAAGTAATTCTTCTGTAGATGGACAGGACCTTACTTGCCTCATTCATAACAATAGAAAAACAATAACAAGTTAAGCAAGATGAAAATGAGTCAACACCATGTTCAATAGAAGAGCTTGAGTTCAAAGAAAAACTCTCGAATATCTAATATTATATTATGCCTCCTCCATAGGTTACTTCAAGAAACAAAGAACCAACTTATATCGAACTTTGACCCAAAAATAAAAGTATGAGTTTTCTGCGGTTACATAAGTAGTGAATTGGATATCTTTCAAGAAGAAGCTACATAAATATGAGAAATGAGTTGTAGTTTGTACATTCACTTGCAATGGATAACAATGTATAATTGAATATAATTTTTTTCAAGTGAACTGTGAATGTTTCAATATGTTATTGTTTTTTCTTGTGATTAATGTTTTTAACTGACATTATTTATACAATATTTATATTGACAATATTTACCTACATTGTATTTATATTGTTAATGTCTATATGTGAGTCATAACTGTTGCAGTGTAAAATTTTTTCTTCTGTATTGTATGTATATTTTTTATATTTTCTGTAGGATATACCTAAGCAAATTTTGTTATGACAGATATTTTTGAATGTAACAAATTGTAATTTGAGGTTAATAAAATTCATTAATTCATTCATATATTTTATCATTAGAAGTTTTCACTACAATTGTTTATGTAGTGAAAAAAATATATATATTGAATTATACTGTTATTGATGTTTACTGTTACTGCGTTCTTGAATTTTCAAAAGTTTCCATATTCTTAATCCAGTAGGCAAAAGTAAAAATATGTGTTTCAAGTCTACTGTTTGTAACATAAACTGTCATGAGAAATAAATGCCACAAAAAACATTTAAAAAAAAACACCAAAAACTTCTGATCATAAATTTTCATATTCTGAGTGAAACTTACCCAGGAAACCAAGAAAACTGCTTAGAAGGATTCCCATTCAATCTGAAATTTTGCGCTTCTAACACAGTAACTGTTTCATATACGTGTCCTCCTGAAATTTGAAATAGTATGTAAAAAAAATGGCTTGTTCATTGAAATAAAGATTGAGGCACAAGGCTATCAATAACCATTTGAAAGACAATTTTCTTATAATTGAAAGGAAACAATAAGAAATTCCCATAAGGTACCATTAATTCATAGTGCTAGGACACTAAACATAGACAATTTTCAACTCTATTTTTAAAATATCAAGAGAAATGCCCTCAACTAAAAAATTTTTCAGGTCATAACCATATGATCACAACACAATTAGGATAATAAATAACTAAAAATAATATTTAAGTACCCCTTTAAAAGTAAACAGTTATGACTTCTCACTTTTTGTAGATGTCATCTTTGAAATCGACAGAACACAGTCCACGTATATCAAAGATAAACTAGGCTCCCCAAGGCGAAGCCAAGTTTCGACATTGGTCGCCAAATGAAATTCGCCATCTGCCTTCCTCTACAGCGTCAACTTCATAGCAACTAGATGAAACCAGAACCCAAAATCAAAGCATTCGTGATCCAACAAGACCTAAAGCTTTTTTTACCCACCATAGGTCTCATCGGTGGTGCTAGGCTGAACCACTGTAATTTTGAAAATGATTTAGGATTTCCAACAGATTCCTCTCAGGAGCGGGCAGAAAAACATAGTACGTGGTCTGTAGCGAATATGGAAATTAACAAACCCTTCATCGATATCCAAGGTAGATTATCAATAAAGTGACTGACTACTGATGTAAAACATTGGTTGAACTGTAGAGTATTTCCCAATAGTATTGTTAACAATATTCCACATGGTATAATTTTTCTTTGGTAATGCATTTGATGACTGCATTACTATTTGTAATTTAAATGCTGCATTGAGTGAAGAATGTTACAGAAAGGATTGGGAAAGTTCTGGAGAAATATACCATGAAATCAATATTCAGGTCAATGAAAACTATCAGTAAGAGTCTAAGGTCAACTAAGGACTCCAGAGAGCTTCTAACAATATTGGAAGTTTATAGAAATAACGTCCTAGAGCACACCAACACAAATCAGTAGTAGTGGAACTTTTACTTATAGAAGAGAGACCCAACTGCATAGAAATTTAGAAACATAGAAACAATTACAAGCAAAGAAAGAGGCGACTAATATTGATAAAATTTAGCTACCCGCATTTGATTGCTCACATATCAGGATCATTTGATTGCACCAATAGGAACGAAGCCACTCCCACCAACATCAAACAAACAACATCAACCGTTGCCTTATCGCCTATGATACATCTGCTGCAGTCATAGATACGTCAGGTACAAAAACCTGCAGACTATGGCCAACAAACCCCATAAACAACTTCTACACAGTAATCTCTGTCCGTGGAAGTTTAGATTCTGTTTTTCTGATTTGTGTCTATTTACTATCTCCAACTATTTACAAGAATGAGCCACGCATTGAATTCAATCAAGAAGTTCAGATATTTTTTCACCTACCAGGATTAACATAATTACTCTGAATACCATCTTTTGACATTGCAAATACTTTGGTTGGATCTGTGATATTCACATTACATCTGCTACAACATATTATCCTTTCCTGAAACAGTTGATTTTGAAATAATTACTTGATACTAAAATTGAACCTTACATAAGTCAAATATTTACACTCCAATTTCAACCTTTCTAAAGTTGAATTTAATTTTAAAATATCCAGACGTTCTTCATGGCTTAGCTGGTAATTCTGTACAAACCAATAACTCAACTTCACTGGATCATTTGGAATATATTCTTGAAAAAAAAAATTTTTAGTCTTGATATAAGTAATAAAAATATGAATAAATTACCTCCAACATAATGAGCCAGACCTTCTAACAATATTTTCACATAGTAGCACACTTCGTATCTGTCATACAGCCAAGAAGCAAGAGGATACTGTGCTAAATGATATCTAGAACATATTTTTTCATTTTTCTCAATGAAATTTCAATCAAGTTCAAAAATACCTTCTGAATTTGTAATTTTTCAGTATATCAGAAAACTGTGAAGACATTAACAGCCGCTTCTGTTTTAAAGAAACCATTTGGGTGTCACGTAAAGGAGAAGAAATTTCAGGTTCAGCTTTAATTTTTATGGTAACTTGTTTTAATCTTCCAGTCCAACTCTTTACTTCAGTACCACTAACAAGTTGGCACCTTTGTCTGCCTCGAGCTTTAATGTTAAGAACATTGTCAAGCATCTGTGTTTCAAAAATTTCCATCGTTACTCCAAAATTGAAAATTCCATCTAATATTGAGCTGAAAAAGAAACATCACATATTATTATTTGTTTGAAGGTGATTGACAATGTTTCTTGAGGAATTTCATTAGTTCGGACTTCCATTGTCTAATATTATATAAAATTATTTGAAATATCTAAAAGAACCAATACAAATCAATTATATTTGTATTGGTTCCTTTAGGGATTCCAAATCATTGACAATGGAAGTACGAACTAATGAAATTATTATTATTATCATGCGCTATGAACGTTAATTATTATTCCGTTTTTATTACTTCTTAAAATAAATCGAAACCTAACTCAGATGCTTGTTTTTTTTTTATTACACGTTATATGCTTTATATTAGCTTCACCTGTATGTATGTATGTTTGTTTGTAACTCTCAAGCTGGGGATCTGTATTCGACAGAATTATCGACATTATTGCTTGATCTATTCGCGGGCAGATGGCGGTGTACGTAACCTCCTTGATACAATTCGAACTCACTTTACATGTACTTCTTCATTTGAAGAAATTATATTTTATTAACACGCGCGCCTGCTGCCTTATTTGTAACCCTCCTTTGCGCGCCTGCTGCCTTGGGCTTGGCAGCTGACTTTCAGACTCCCTCTCCGGAATCGGAAAATATCAATGTTCATTTTTCTAAACAATATACGGCTGATTGATCCCAAAGTTTAGATGATATATATATATAGTTTAAAAAGACTAAAAAACGCGCTTTTATAGCATACGAAACTAAAAAAAAGAAAAAAAATTGTTAAAAAAACTAAAAAAACACGCTTTTAAAGAACATTGAACTAAAAAGTTGAAAATATTTTTTGAATAAGCTTAAAAGAATAACGAACGAAAAATAATAGTATTATTATGAAAAATACGTGGGCGCTTTGTGCCATAGTTTTTGTATATCAAGCGCCCGACGCTTTTTTCACAATAATACCAGTATTTTTCGTTCGTTATTGTTTTAAGCTTATTAAAAAAATATTTTTAAATTACAAGTCCGATGTTCTTTAAAAGCGCGTTTTTTAGTTTTTTTTAACTATATTTATTTTATACCATCAGAATAATTATACTCGTAGGTATATGTACCTTTGCGTCACCTTGTATAATATTTTTGCAGTATTTTTCCAATTTCCGTTGGTATTAAAGTATTGCAAATTTCTAAAATTCCCAATGTAAAAACATTGAAATTACATTGCACTAATATTTAGTCCTCAGTGCGGCCCTGGTAAACAATTACAATTGCCTGCTTTTGTGTACATTTACGGAACCTCGGATTGGAATATAGTTTAATATAGAACATATTGTAAAAACCTGACTTCGATCAAGTAACGAAAATAAATATAACGAAAAAATACTATCACAACTTCAGTAAACAAAGAAGTATTCTGTTTTAACAAGTGCAGCGACGACAAGCTGAACGTTGTGATTATTTCCGCATTTGATCAGGAAATGGCTAGAAGAGGTTCAAATGAGCCAAAGAGCACAGTAAATTAAATGTGTTGAACAGATGGCTCACTTAGGGTAAGAAAACATCTTGGGTATGTAAACATACAAAGTGTCCCATATATCAAATTAAATGTTTATAACTGGACATTTGAAAAACAGATTTATTGAAATGCCCAACACTTAAATTCATACCAATACAAACGACTATATTTGTGTTGTGGAGACGTATGAAAGAAAAAACTGAATTGAAACCATTATTGTTTATTATGTTTAAATAGACACTAAAACTTCTCGTATACGTAACAACAGCACAGATACGACTGTATACAAAATAGTAAATTAAAACACCAGACTTTAAGAAATTGAAACGGATTGAATATACAGAGTGGCCCAATAAAAACAAATCACGGATTACTCTATCATAGTTGGCGTTTTAAACATCGCTAGAACAGTCATTTTCTATTTTGAGGGGAAAATGTTTTGAGCATTTTCGCGGGGTACGATCCAACCTTCAAATCTTTAACATGATCAGGGTTTATAGAATGTCCCATTCAGAAGGTTATCCTTCTTTCTCCTTTGAATAAGGTTAGTTACTTTTTAAAAATTAGATTCAGAGAATATCGAGAAAAACTATGAAGAAATTCTATTTTCAAAAATCAAAGTATGTTTTCTAAGTCTTTTTCCATCTTTTACTTGATATAGTTGTGACAAAACGAAAATCAATTATACCGGAATCTTTGAATAACCCCGAAGATTTAAATAATCATTTAATTTCATCAGTACATGTAGCAAATAACATTCGTTGTGGAATTGAATCAGATATTATTCACAGGATTCCTACATAATATAGAAAATGAAAGAGGTAAAATTTCACTCACATGGAACACTGTCATCCTTACTGGTGGATGTTGGAATTGTTTATTATATTATTTAATGTTGGTATTTTCTCTCCCTGTCTGATTTTGTTTTCTGATTTGTTAGGTATCTATTGTATCCACCAAGGAGGATTATAAAGGAACTATTGCATCGTAATTTGGAAAAATCATCGTTGAATTATGAAGAACTCGTGACTGTTCTGCATTCCCATGGTTCCGTAAGGCCTTCCATCACTGTCACCATGGATGAGGAAGTCCACAACGAATTGCCTTTCTTAGACGTATTGGTGAAGAGGACCGACACTAAATGGGAAACATCTGTATATCGAAAACGCACTCACACAGGACAGTATCTGAACCAGAAATCCAACTACCATCAATCGACTAAGAGAGGAATCATCAATACTCTACTAGACCGTGCTTTCGAACTCTGTAATACAAAGGAAGGTCTCGAAAAAGAAATAGGCATCATCAAAAATGACCTTCAACTGAATGGTTACTCCAAAGTGATGGTAGAACAGGCCTTAGCTATAAGTCAGCAAGAGGTCCACAAGGAAGAGAAGCCGCCACAACCAGTACTTATACTTCCCTACATCAGAGGATTATCGGAAAGGATAAGAAGGATTGGGTCCAA
>WOGO01001400.1:0-18314 GCA_015342085.1 Leptinotarsa defecta
TTTCTGAATTTTATTAGGATATATTGGCTACATTTCATCAATGGCAATAACGAATGGAGTGTCAGTACAATAACTTCAAGTTATCTACTGTGTTTGAATTAAACCAGCAGCACCGAGTAAAAACTCATTTTGTCAAGCTACATAATATTGACCCACAGCAAAAAATATCAACCTTAGTGAAAACTACTTCCTTTTTTTGTCCGGCTTTCTGAATTAAACGATATTACAGGCTCAAAAAATGAAAAATGCTACCATATTTTCCATAATTTGTTTATTCCACTCTACAAAAAAAAATTGTTGTCCGTATCTGATTTTTTTCAAATGAATACCTGAGAAAAATGTCAGCAGTGGTATTTCTTAGATTTATAGTCCCATTTTGGAATCATAAAAAAGAACCTGAACCTTGCAACAACATTATCTCACACTATCACTCAGCCTGTAATATATGTTGACTAGTACGAGAATCGAAAACAGGTACATGGTTGAATCGATGAAATCTTTATATAAAAATAATAGTAATATTCAACATAGACAGTTTTTGGCTTTCTACTTCTCTGCCAAAAATATAATTTTTTCAATTCAATCACTTGCTTCCCGCTTTCTGTCCCTACTACACAACAGATTTTGATGAGGGTTTGATGCGGGTTTTTTCAACAGAAAGAGTGATTCATGAGGAGAGTTTTTATATATAATCATACATAACATATTAGAGAAACACTGGTAATATCAGAGGTTCCTAATGTGATATCGTAAACATATTTTTGCACATTGCAAATGCATGCTAAACCCTACGAGATATATGTCTATCTCTTATGGATAACCCACAATAACTATTTTTTATCCTCGAGAAATAGTGGCTCATTTACGAAGCGATTTTAAGCAATACGCAGCATCAATCCTCATTCAATTGAGGACCTTAAATACATTGTGCATCAATCAAGATCAATATGGCCCTCTACAGCATATAATTTAGATGAAAAGTTTCGAAGATATTACAGATTGAAAATGTAGTGACAAAGTGGTTCCGGCGGTACCGGCCAGGGTGCGGGCGGCGTGCCTACTAACAGCGCGTCGAAGACCTCGCTTCGCCCTATAGCACTTTATGATTAGCAGCGATCGCACGCGTTCATCGGAGCTATCTAGCAAGAAAAATAATAATACTTTATAGACATTATGTAGTTTGATTAGAATCAGCATTGTATCCGTGCGAAACCGGGGCGGCTCGTTAGTAATAATATATTTTGCGAAGGTTAAGCTCGGTTCGGTTCTTTTTTTTCATATTATCGATATTGATTTTTAATTTGCAACCTTATCGCATTTTATCAGGTACTTGATTGCTTTCTACTGCAGATATGCATTCGTTAAAAATAACGTTATCATTCAAAAAGCGATTTGAAATATTCGTTAGGTTTCAATAATGAGTCTTGGGTAGAATATGAATCTATTATATTGATAAGGTTGCTTAAATTCAAAAATATATTCGAAAAAGGATCTAGAACGTGATCAAAGAAATTGCGTATTCTTTGAATTTCCCAAATTGTTTACATTTCTGCATTCAATGTATAAAATTGAAATGTCATATTATTCTTTATACACAAACTCACTACTCCGCCTCTGGTTCTTCGGTTTTAACGAATGAATTTCAGTTGATCAGCAGGAACAAAATACAGACGGTATGCCATGGTCGAATGGAACTTGTACCAAACGTTTCGTCTATCACTGCGGCAAACATCTTCATTGATATATGACCGGTCGTTGTTGATACTTTGGAATACTACCTTTGTCGTATCATATACAAGATATACACATATACACACAGTATTCGTAACCAAATATAAAAAATAATTGGCTCCACGAGTATTTTTCGGTTCTCTTATTAACTCAAAGATGATTAGAACAAAAATTAGAACTTGGTCACATGAAAACAAAAAAATATCTGTTATACCCACAACATAGGTATATTTCATTCAAATTCAAATTTTAATTTTATCAAATGGTAGTTAGGTACCTGATGTGAAGGTCGGTGTAAGTTTGGCTCTCAAATTCTTCCACCTCTCGTCTTCCAAAGAGAAGAGATGTGCTGACAGTGGATCCATCTTTTCGTTGTAATACATTCCGCGGTTAATGAAATTGTCGAAGTCCTTCAGCAAAATGTTCTTGATTAGATCGAGATCGACTAAAATCAAAACTGGCGAGAAAAATGTGTAACATCCACCGTATTTCAATCCTCTAGATTTCAGGTCATCGTAGAACTTTTTGAACAGACCTCCTGTAGAAATTTTTCCCTGGACCATTTCTTTGATGTTCCCATAAAAAAAGTCAGGTTCGATGTACTCCACTCCTTTCCGGCACCAATAAGAATATATCCGTTTTATGAATAAATAGACGCCAGCTATCACTGCGCCCAAAATAAAAGTCGCTGTTAGCAGAAACATCATTATTATGCGAGTATCATGAATGCACTGAAATCAAGTGCTTATATATCTGAGTGATATGCCAATTTGAACATTCTTCCATCCCGTTATCGCCGATGTCGCATATTTGACATTGCAGAAATAATAACATCAGTGTTTCAATGAATTATTTCAACCGGAATATTCTTTCAGTATATAACTTCAGATATTTTCACGGTCGTCACGATTCAAAGATCGATTGTATTCAATTCGATTACCTCATTTAAGATATCACATACGTGGCCTCTCATTTTACTACAAATCGTTTAAAAACTACAAAACATATTTATAAATAACTTCAATATAATTAAATTTTCAATATAACTACTAATCATATAACGATTACATAGTTGAACTATAGTTATTTATTGAGGGGGAAATAAATGTTAATATCGAGCTTTTATGGGTTTGGCCTTTCTACACTTGTTCAAAGTTCTCCATTATAAAATTTATATTTTTTTCGTATTGTGAAAATACCTAAAAATGAATATCGATGAAAACGATCACATAGGTCGAAATACCTGTGCGTAAGAAATGAAAAAAATTGGGGCTGGGTGGGTAGTTGAATAAGCAATAACCTTTCAGTGAAAAAAAAAAATTCCTTCTGATCTTACTTTCTTTAACTTAGAATCCTTCCCAAATTCGAGGGAATTCAAAGCCAGGATTTTTTTTTTTGAAAATACTCATTGGAGGTTCTTCAAAAGATCCCAGCTGGAAAGATTATCATTTTTCATTTATTAACAATCAAAAATATTAAAAATATAAAATAAATGAAGCATTGAATAATTTTTTTTCCAAATATGAAATTGTTTTCTCACTGAGAGATATAAATCTCCGAACTTTCTTCGATATTTTAAACTATTAAGGTTGCAAGTAATGTTCGCGTCTCCAATCAGGCGGATGGCTC
This sequence comes from Leptinotarsa defecta, assembly GCA_015342085.1. NCBI lineage: Eukaryota > Metazoa > Arthropoda > Insecta > Coleoptera > Chrysomelidae > Leptinotarsa > Leptinotarsa defecta. The sequence continues at coordinate 3,361 of WOGO01001400.1, forward strand.
TTTTCTGGATGTAATTCAGCAGCTTCAGGGAATGTTTGGGGGCGGAACTCCATACATGAGAACAATACTTCAAAAAAAAGGTCTGATCTGAGCTTTAAAAAGCATGAAAAGTTGCTGAGGTGTGTACAGTTTTTCGGTTCGGAAAAGTGTTCCAAGCTTTGAGAAGCGGCCTTTGCAATTCCAGCGACATGATTGTGCCGAGACGTGTTGGTGTCCATTTTAACTCCCAACAAACTTATCAAAGCAGTAAGCGGTATTTTCAGATATCCATCGACCGCCACTTGCAGGTAACGTTATGTCAGGAAACTGGAGAGCCATACACAAAAATAATCCGACAAGCCATAGCATCGAAGTTTGTCCAACAAACCCTCATGCCACACATGGTCAAAGGCCTTAGAAATATCAGGCGCAGCAGCTCTTGACTCTCCATGGTTCTCGATTGCGTTATTCCAAACATGGGTCGCCTGTTGATCTTTGTTTTGGAAAGCCACAATGATGAAGCCTCCTAAATATTTGAGGTTATGTTGGTTTACGGCTTTCTCCATGATTTTTGATACTACTGATACCAAAGTAACTGGTTTATATTCATTTGGAAGAGTTGTTTTGCCCTTTTCTGGAATAGGCTGAACGCGAGCAATTTTCCAACAAGAAGGAACGACAGGCTAAATAATCTGTAAAATACTGGTGCAAGTTCATTTACACACTTTTTAACTACGATGACAGGCACTTCATCAGGGCCAGACTCCTTGGGCTGTTTCAAAATTCGCCTAGACGCTGTCGAAAAGTAATTTGTAGATTATATTGTAGAAATAGTAGGTGATGTCTTTCCCAGAAAATCGACTGTGTAGTAGAACACAAATTGTTCAGCTAGTAGAATTGCTTGTTTCATGGCTGTTGTTGCAATTGAACTATCCGCCTGTGTTAGTGGTGGAATTGTGGATTTTGTAAAGTTCTGATTAACAGCTTCAACTACCGATCAGATGGATCTAGAACGGTTGGGATTGCCAAGCAGTTCATCCTTAATTCTCTGATTGTAAAGCTCTTTCATTTATCCTAAGTTTGCAGCTGTTGGGAGCATTAACAAACCTGGTTCTGTTTTCGGCACTGTGATTTTTACGTCACTGCCGGTAAGCGACAATTTTGGAGGCAACAGCTTGCTCGCTTTCCCGTTAGAAGGTGGTTTCACTGAAAAAGGAATATTTGCATCCATCGATGATAGAATGAATGAATGACTTTCGTGACTTCGGAAGCACAAGTTGATGGATCTTTAGAGCTGAAACAAACATCTAGCCAGGGGAAATTTTGGAAATGGGCTTGAAAATCCTTCCATTCACCTGATCTGTAGTGCCAAACTTTACGCGGCTTAGATTGTTCCAGAGCAATTATCGGTAAATCACTCAACACTGAAATGAGTTTGTGGTCAGAAGATCCCAATGATGACCTTACGGTGACTGTGCAAATTCCTGGATTTGTTGTTAGGTATAGATCCAGGAGACTAGCATATTCTCCATCATGGTCAAGGATCCTGGTTGGCTCATTTATAATCTGAGTAAGTCCACTGCTTATTGCAAAAGCCTCAGCTTCGCGAACTTGTTCGTCGTTGATATTTGAAAATTTCAGCCATTCTATATTGTGGACACAGAAGTCACCAAATATGGAAATTTCGGCAATGAGATAGGCATAGTTCCCTATATTGTGTATCGCTAGATGGTTAATAAACGCAACATATGAACTTGGTGATCTTGTCTGATATCATCTTGAACCACTTCAAGGAGGTGTGTTGGTGCACAGAGGTCATATTTGAGTTGAGTCCTCTGATGTTGCAGAAATCGATTTTGAAGGGCCTCTTAGCCACTACAGTTACCGTACTACTTTACTCTGGATTGATGTTAGTAAAATCCTGCTAACTGTCAGAACTAGTGGTTTTCGAATTCTGCAGGATGATGCCCTTGCGCAAGTTTCTAGTTTTGAGAGTTGTCGTTCGTAGGGAGGCGGCAGCTGTTTAACGTCGAAATAGATTTTCACAGATTTTTTTAGTCCCTTCACTGATTCTTCAAATGAGTTTTGATCGAAAATAGTGATGATTGGATATATCATCTTTCTGCCGCTATTTTTGGCATAACTTCTAAACTAATTGGTATATATCCATCCAATACGACAGTATTTTTCTGACGAAAATCTAATATGGAAAGCAATATATCACATTCCATTTAAGAAACCCTCACATTATTATGTCTCACTCCTACTAGGTGTCTTGTTTGTTGAAATATATTTCATAGAAGCCGATGCACTGATATCTAATGGAAGTCAGATGTGACATACACTGGATATCCACTTGAATAAGACTAGCCTTTTTCATTCCTATGCCATCATATCATTGGAAACATAAGATCAATCATTCATTTTATATAAGCTACTAAACATATCAAGATTTGGAAGAAAATTTTGAGAAAAAATGAATTGATAAAAATTTACACTTCACCCAACATTCCCACTCAGTAGAATCTGTCAAATGCCTGTCTTACTCTGAGAGGAATCTTGCATAAATGTGTGTCGGAAACATGAAAGTAGAAACTAAAGAGCCGAGTGACGACTGAAGTATGGTAGACTTCTAATAGAATAATTCGAAGCATTATTAGTCTTGTTACATGTAATGCATTGCTTGGAAACTTTGGTGAAGTCATGAATAATACTAGAGTTTTATCCCAACACCAAATCGTTATTTTCAACACCTCGACACGTGTTTCAGTCACCAAGTGATATTCTTGAAGAGGAAGATTAAACTAAATCTACTTACAAAGTTGTCCTTATTTATACCATAGGTACCTGCGTCTTAATTGCCTTGATATTAATTTTATAGTTGCTTGGTAAATTGCACAGGTAAATCTGACTAAAAATATTTCAATAAGATATAAAGTAAACTATTAGTTATTGGCCCATCATCGTAATTCATAATATTATTATGTTGACTCTTTGGAACTTTTGCTGTAGTAATGAATATTGCTGGAGTTTTTTTCCCAACACCAAACCGTTATTTTACCACCTCGACACGTGTTTCGATCACCAAGTGATCATCTTATGTATCTTTATGTAATAGTCAGGTAAATCTAATGATTAAAATAGTATTTTAACAAGCTATATAAAATTAATTTCACAATATTAATTCATTCACTAGTTTGAAATAAATTTTACAATGTGTCCTTAATAGTCAGGTAAATCCAATAATTAAAATATTATTTTAACAAGCTATGTAGTTTACTATTAGGTAATAGTCTACCATCGTTATTCATAATATTATTATGTTTTCTTATTTCTACACTCTTATAGGCATCTAGGTGCCTGTTGTTGTTAACTTGTTTAATTCTATATTTGTATTTAAACTTGATTTGAGTACAAGTGGTGTTACTTGATGAGCCTACTTATGCACATTTCCTTGGTTTCTACTTCTATGATTAGACATAATTCAAAGTCTATCGAAGCAGTAGTTGATTTTCCACATGCATTTATCAAATTATACTATGCAGGTACTTTGAAAGAAGAGAGTATATTTCCAATTTCTTATCAACACATTCATTTTCTCAGCAGTCGTCAGTCAGAATCATTTTGATTTTAAAAGAATCTTCACCAGTTTTTCATGGCGATGAAAAAGAACGCATGAAATCGGTATGTAATTAGGAACAGATAAATATGAAACAGTCAATATTCAAAAAGGATGATACGAGGGAAATATTGAGAAAGTTCTCATTGGTCCGCTTTTCAAAAGTGGTACGAGCAATTGGTAGTTATATGGGCGTTGTAACTGTGGAGAAGAACAAAATGAAAGCTACAAATATGTTTGCCGTTGATACCAGTTTGGTTTCGGTTAAAAAAATACGATTTCAAAATAAGAAACTTTATGATTTAATAATTCACAAAAAACAGTTTCTTCTGAGTAGGTCCATGGAACTTCTCACCAGTACAGTAATCAATTTTATTTCAATTTTTATAGACTTTACTGAATTTTGGTTACGTTGAGCCAAACTCCTCTCTCAGTTCATGGTATTATACCGGTTTTGGCGTACCTTATTGGAGTTTTGGTTTTTTCATTCAGAGTAACTTCAAAATTTTTGATGATAGTACTCATTCCAACTTTACTTTGCAGAAGTTCATATCTGGCCCCTGAAATATTCAATGAAAATTACATAATAAAGAAAGGATCAAAAATATTGATCTTCGTCAACTTTGGCGAAATAAATGCATCACTGAATTGATGACACTAACATATTACTGTAATGCCAGTAATGATTACAGAGAAAAAAATAATAAACGACGTTTTTTGAGTAAATTAGTTATCTTAGTTGAACAATTTCATTGAAATATCTTTGAGATTAGTCTAGAACATATTTCAATTTGACGTTCACGAATACATTCAAAAAAACTTTTGATTAGTCACTTCGAGTACTAACCTATGCACATTCTAGGTCCTTCCCCGAAAGGCATATAAGCAAAGGGATGTTTTGCTGCTGTTTTCTTTATTGAATCTTTCTGGGTCAAACTTATCTGGATCGGGATAGTATTCTGGATCATGATGGATACCTGAAACGGGAACATACACTGCAGTTCCTTTTTCTATTACTACTTTGGTACCAGGAATGGTATACGATTTATTGCAGACTCTGTTGATGATCATGCCTGGTGAATGTTTGCGAAGAGTCTCTGAAAAACAGATGTGTGATAATAAAATTTAGGCAATAATGAAGTTAGTCATCAAGTGATAGTTGGTTACTAGTTCAGAGTTGTATTGGTAACAAAATTCTTCAAGCGTATTGGGGCTACAAATTTTTTAAGTCTACTTCACGTTATTTCTCAGGGAAAAAAGTGAAACAAAGTTGAATGAAGAAAAAGCTATTCTCCTAATGAAATTATTTTTTGTCAAATGAATCCAACTGAAGGATAAATATGAACAGATGGATTGCATGAATGAAAATAGCGTGTTTAGATTTGATTGAAGTATTTCATTTTACGCAGATGAAGGTATTGTGACAAACTAGATGAAGATATTCAAATAAAGATTTTGCTATATAAGTTAAAAATATGAACATCTCTATTTTCGAACGCAGTCAATTTTTCACAAATTTTCATTTATGGATATTTTAAATCATAAGTAATAACGAACCTTTATTATTTTTCCCTTCGAAGAATATTGTTAGCGACATCCAAGATAACCGAATAGATATGTTCCATTATCACCTTTGATAATGTTGGCTTAACATTTGAAAGGAAACTCAATTCTCTAAACTAAAACATACTGACCATCAACAACTTTTTCCAAGTATTCCATCTCCATAATGGAATCATATGTAAATTGCATGTCGTGTTTCTTTAGAACCGTGTTGATTTCTTCTCTCAAGTTGTCCTGTATATCCTGGTTGAGGGCAAGCTCAAGCAGGGTGAAAGTCATATTTGAGGCAGACGATTCATACCCAGCGATAAAGAAGACAAAGCATTCTGCTACTATTTCGTTGAAGGATAAAGTATCTGAACCTTTGGTCTTTGACCCCTCTGTTATAATACTTTCATCTTCAGTGACTTCACCCCTGTTTTTCAACTGTAGTAATAAATGCATAAAGTCTTTTCGATACACATTATTTTTTTCCCTGTACTCTATCGTTTCTCTAACCATATTCGTCACGAAATCCTGTGTGTATTCGGAAGTAATTTTGAAATTTATTTTATTCAAGAAGCTATTGGAAAGCGTCAATAACGTTATTGCCTTGAATATTCCTCTTATGCCCCCTTTAAACAACTGTCTTCCCCACTGCCTGAACTCCGAATCTGGGTTCTTCAGACTGTTGCAGTCAATTCCAAAAGCAACTGAACCAATCGCGTCTGTTGAGTATCTAGAACAGACTTCTTTGATGTCCACTACATCTTGAATGGCCGAGTATTCACTGAGGACATCTTCAAGACCGAAACTACAGGCTAACAGAGTTGGGAACATCATCTTCAGTTTTCCTGAAATATAGAAGTGAAAGATGAACTTGAGAAGTTATACATTTTTTATCGAAATTCAAATATGATAAATCAAAGAATGTGATTATGATCATTTTGAATTTCATTAGTTCGGACTTCCACTGTCTGATATTATAAAAAATGATTTGAAATACCTGAAATTACTAAAAAAGAAAAATTAAAAATCAAAGAAGAAGAATAAAAATGAATTGCTGAAAAAACAATTATCTTGAGCAAAAAACCTGAAATGAAATAATGGTGAAATAAAATACAAGTAAAAATGGAACAAATTGAACAAAAAATAAATAAAGTAAAATTATGTGTTTTCATATGTTGTGTATCTCTACGCTAGCTTGGCTGAATACATTGTTGGATAATATGTATGCGGTTTCTTTGAATTTCCTCCTAAACCAATGTTCCTCTTTGCGTATGATCTCAGCTTGGGACCATTCGATGTTATGTTGATGGGTCCAAACATGCTCTGCTAGACCTGAGTTGCTAGTTTCTCCTCGCTGTGTGTGTTCCTTGTGCTCGGTAATGCGAACATTCAATGGCCTCTTAGTTTCACCGATATAGGATTTTCCACACTCACAGGGTATTCCAATTCTTGGAATCGCAGTTCTCATTTGGTGGCCTGGTTTTCGTGTTGTGCTTGGATCCAATTCTTCATATCTTTTCCGATAATCCTCTGATGTAGGGAAGTACTGTTGGTGACGGCTTCTCTTCCTTTCGGGGCTCCTGTTGCCTTTTAGCCAAAGTCTGTTACACCATCACTTTGGAGTAGCCATTTCGTTGCAGATCATTTTTGATGATGTCATAAGATGAGGGACTGCCAATGGATTTTGAGTAAAATTCATTGTGAAAATTCTGTGTTATCATGAATAGTCTTATTACGTCTCATCAAGTAACGGGTCAGTGTTCTCGATCATTTTTGAAAATTTTGAAGGCCAGTTCACATTTCTCAAAAATTATCAGTCAATGTGTTTTACTAATTCTTTCTTAATTTTATTGGTATATATAATGGCTCCATTTCATCAATAGCAATAACAATAGGAGTAGCAGTACAATAACGTCAAGTTATCTACTTTGTCTGAATAAAATCAGCAGCACCTAGTAAAAATTCATTTTGTCAAGCTACATCATATTGACCCACAGAAAATTATCAATCTTAATGAACAACTCACTACTTCATTTTGTTTGTCCGACCTTTTGAATTCAACGATATCACGTCTTAATAAATGAAAGATTCTATGATATTTTCCATAATTTGTTAATTCGGCTCTACAAAAAGATTTGTTGTCCGTATCTGATTTTTTTTATGAATAACCGAGAGAAAAGTCAGCAGTGGTATTTCTTAGATTTATAATGTCATTTTGGAATCAGAAATTTGAACCTGAACCCTGCAACAACATTATCTCACCCTATCACTCAGCTTGAAATAGATGTTGACCAGTACGAGCATTGAAAACATAGGTGCATATTTTGGACGATGAAATTGTTATATAAAAATAATAGTTATATTTAGCATAGAAAATTGTTGGGTTTCTACTTCTCTCCTAAAAATATACTTCTTTCAATTTAATCATTCTCGCTATCACATTAATAGATAGAGTGATTCATGAGGAAGGTTTATATGTATATAATATACATAATATAGTAGAGAAACACTGATAATTTCAGAAGTTTCCAATGTGATGTCGTAAATGAACATATTTTTTGCGCTTACATTGCAAATGCTTGCTAAACCCTACGAGATATATATCTATCTCTTAGGGTTAACCCACAATAACAATTTTTTATCCTCGAGAAATAATGTCTTATTTACGAAGCGATTTGAAGTAATACACATCATCAATCCTTATCCAATTAAGGACCTAAAATACATTGTGCATTTGATCAATATGGCCCTCTCCAGCATGTAATTTAAATGAATAGTTTCGAAAATAATACAGATTGAAAATGTAGGGACAAAGCGGTTCCGGCGGTACCGGCCGGGTGCCGGCGGCTCGTTAGTAATAATATATTTTGTGAAGGTTAAGCTATGTTTGGATTTTTAATTTGCAACCTTATCGCGTATTATCTAGTACTTCATTGCTTTCTCATGCAGATACGCATTCGTTAAAATATAACGTTGTTATCATTCACAAAGCGATTCGAAATATTCGGTAATTGAGAATATCATTGGTTTCAATAATGAGTCTTGGGTAGAATATAAATTTGATAAGAATATGGTAGGTAGAATATGATAAGGTTGCTAATATTTCCCCAAAAGGGATCTACAACTTGATCAAGTAAATTGCGTATTCTTTGATTTTCCCATATTCTATACATTTCTTCATTCACTGTATAACAGTAAAATATACAAAATCACTACTCCGCCTCTGGTTTTTCGGTACAAACGAATGAATTTCATTTGACCAGCAAGAACAAAATACAGGCAATATGCCGTGGTCGGATGGAACCTGTACCAAACATTTCGTCTATCATTGCGGCAGACATCTCCATTGATATATGACCGGTCGTTAGAGAGACTTTGAAATACTACCTTCATCGTCGCATATACAAGTTATCTGACACAGTAGCAGCCTCGGACCGCGGAAAATATGTTCTATTAAGGAAAATAAATATTTCAAAATGAATTCAGAAATATCATTCACTCCCAACTACCTACACAGTGGGGTGTGGTAAACGTCTGGCGAAAAACAACTAATTTCCCGGCTAATACCTTACTAGATATTGAATTATATCCGACAGACATTTATGCAAGAATCCCCTCACAGTCTCGCAGAGAATAGCCTCTGTGAGGAATGTTATTAACCGGGGAAGTAGTTGTTTTCCGACAGAAGTCTACTATACCCTAATATGTATGTAGTTGGGAGAGATAAATATTTCGATAGTTTTCACTTTTGATTTGTGTTTTAATGAAGTTTCATTTGATTTAGATATGATGTAAATGCTAGTCTGCAATCAGGTTCAAGATACTCCTACAACATTGCAGTACACACAGTATTCATAACCGAATATAACAGAAAAAAAGGTTTCACGAGAACTCTCATCAGATCAAAAAAAAATTTGTTTGAAATATGTTTCTTTCGCAGCTGTCGCACCCCCTACGAACGACAACCCTCAGAAGTCGAAACGTGTGCGAACTAAGGACTTACGAGGTCTTACCTTTTAACGTGTTATTTCTAACACAGGTTGAACGATAGGAAGTGAAAATCGATCGTTCAGCTTGGGGCTTGAACCACCGACCAACACGGCGGTCGATTTAAGTGGGTGAACAAAGTACCCACGTCGAACCGACCGGCTATCGATTTGAACGAAGAAATATCTGTTATCTCCACAATATAGGTATATTACATTCAGATTCAAATTGAAATTTTCATTTTATCAAATGGTAGTTACCTGATGTGAAGGTCGGTGTTAGTTTGGCTCTCAAATTCTTCCACCTCTCGTCTTCCAAAGAGAATAGATGTGCTGACAGTGGATCCAGCTTCTCGTTGATATACATTCCGCGGTTTACGAAATTGTCGAAGTCCTTCAGCAAGATGTTCTTGGCTAGATCGAGGTCGACTATAATCAAAATTGGCGAGAATAGGGTGTAACATCCACCGAATTTCAATCCTCTAGATTTCAGGTCATCGTAGAACTTTTTGAACAGACCTCCTGTAGTAATTTTTCCCTGGACCATTTCTTTGATGTTCCCATAAAAGAAGTCGGGTTCGATATACCCCACTCCTCTCCGGTACCAATAAGAGTAGATTCTTTTCATGAATAAATAGACGCCAGATATCACTGCGCCCAAAATAAAAGTCGCTGTTAGTAGGAACGTCATCATTATGCAACTAACACAAATGCACTGGAATCAAGTTCTTTTGTCTGAGTGATATTTCAATTCGAACATCGATCAATACCGTTATCGCCGATGTGGCATATTTGACATTGCAGAAATAATAACGAAAGTCATTTATTGAGGGGGAAATCAATGATTTTATGGAGCTTTCATGGGTTTACTAATGAGTTTGGTCTTTTTACACCAGTTCAAAGTTCTCCATTACAATTCATATTTTTTCGTATTGTGGAAAATGAAAATACCCAAAAAAAAACATGGTCGAAAACGATTACATAGGTCAAAATACCTATGGGTATGAAATGAAAAGAATCAGTGCTGGGTGGGTAGTTGAATAAGCAATAACCTTTCAGTAAAAAAAATAACAAATTTTCTTCTAATTGTACTTTCTTCAATTTATAATACTTCCCAAACTCGAGGTTGATAATTCAGAAATTAGAAGCCAGGATTTTATTTTTGAAAATACCCTTTCGATTTTCTTCAAAGGATCCCAGCTGGAAAGATTATCATTTTCCATGTATGAACAATCAACAATATTATTAAAATAAAATTATTGAAGCATTGAATATATGAGTTTGTTTTCTCATTGATGAAAGTTACAGTATTGTTAACTTTTCTCTGTGGCTTTAATAATAATTAACTACACTGTACAATAATCAAACCCAACTTTATTTCACTGTTACTACAACCAAACACTTTAATCTAAACTTCAACTATTATTTTAATGTATATCGCCTTATCAGATCGGTCTTTACCGCACTGTCCACTGAACTCGACTTCCATGATCTCGGTATGGGTCGCGCTGATTTACGACAAACAAGCTTTCCCAAAAACGGTAGAGAATTTCTCGGAAACTCAGAAGTCAATCGAAGCCAGTAGAACGGTCGCGAGCGTTCGTCAAGTTGGGCGCGGACTTGGTGACGTCACGATTGATTCATGATGACCAGCAAAGTGTCCAATTTCACAGTTTTTAGTGTGCGTTTGAAAGAATTTTTTATCGCTTATTCAATTGACGAAAATATAAAAAGCTAAAGATCAGATCCATTTGGAAAAACATTCTGCAAATAAAAGAGTTCTTAAACAATGAAGTTAGAGGTCTACTGAGTTGAACCTCTTATCGATAAGTAGCCACAGTCCGTTGCGTATTTCTGATATGTACAGTTCTTGGTGGAATCAAATGTGCCAAGTCACTTGAACACCTCCCGTGAAATTATCTATAGAAGAGAGATGAATTTCCAACCTTTCTTCCATGTTCCTGACTATCAAGGTTGCAAGTGATGTTCGCGTCTCCAATCAGGCGGATAGATATTTTCTGGATGTGATCCAGCAGCTTCGGGGAATGTTTGGGGGCGTTGCTCCATATATGAGAACAATAAAAAAAAGGTCTGATCTGAGTTTTGAAAAGCATCAAAAGTTGCTGAGGTTTGTACAGTTTTTCGTTTTGGAACAGTGTTCCAAACTTTGAGAAGCAGCCTTTGCAATTCCAGCGACATGATTATGACAAGATGTATTGATTCCCATTTTAATTTCCAAGAAACTTATCAAAGCAGAAAGCGGAATTGTCTGACCAGACATTATCGTATCCAGTTCTGAGACATTTAACTCAATGGAGAAAACCGATGCCTGAGTTTTTGTGGCATTGAATTGAACCTGTTTACTTTCACCCCAAAAAACATCTTCCGTGTAAGACAGTTTGGAAAGTCTGCAACATACTGGTGCCAGTTCATTTGCGCACTTTCTAATTACGATGACAGGCACTTCATCAGGATCAGACGCCTTGTTGATATTGAGCTGTTTCAAAATTCGCCTGACTAGACGCTGTCAAAAAGTAATTTGCGGTATTGTGAATTTTATTGTGGGAATAATAGTTGGTGCCTTTCCCAGAAAATCGACTGTGTAGTGGGACGCAAATTGTTCAGCTAGTAGATTTGCCTTTTTCATGGCTTGCAATTGAACCATCCGCCTGTGTCAGTGGTGGAATTGTGAATTTTGTTGTGTTCTGATTAACAGCTTTAACTACCGATGAGAAGGATCTAGACCCGTTGGGATTGGCAAGCAGTTCATCCCTAATTCTCTGATTGTGAAGTTCTTTGCTTTCATTTATCCTAAGTTTGCAGCTGTTACGAGCTTCAACTCGTTCAGTTCTCGCCACTGCCGATAGGCGAGATTTTTGTTGAACCAAGGTTTGCCGTTAGAAGGTCGTTTCATTGAAAAAGGAATATATGCATTCATGGAAGATGTTATGACTTCCGTGACTTCAGAAGCACAAGTTAATGGATCTTTAGAGCTGAAACAAACATCTAACCAGGGGAATTTTTGAAAATGGTCTTGAAGATCCTTCCATTCAGCTGATCTGTAATGCCAAACTTTGCGCGGCTTAGATTGTTCCCCAACAATTATCGTTAATTCACTGAACCCTGAAATGAGTTTGTGGTCAGAAGATCTCAATGTAGACTATGTAGACAGGGTGACTATGTGAATTTCTGGATTGGTTGTTAGGTATAGATCCAGAAGGCTAGCATACTCTCCATCACGGTCAGGGATCCTGGTTGGCTCATTTATAATCTGAGTAAGTCCGCTGCTTATTGCATAAGCCTCATCTTCGCGACCTTGTTCGTTGTTGATATTCGAAAATTTGAGCCATTCTATATTGTGGACATTGAAGTCACCGAATATGGAAATTTCGGCACTGGAATGAATGATTTGCAGAAAGTCAATGGTGTTTGTAAGTGAAGGGCATAGTTCCCTATATTGTGTATCGCTAGGTGGTCAATAAACGCAACATATGAATTTGGTGATCTTGTGTGCTATCATTTTGAACCACTTGAATCGCTTCCGATAAAAAGAGATATTCCAAAGTTACTCCTGAATCAGGAGTGGAAATCATAGCCGGGGTATGGAAAGTTGACAGGGCTTGTTGAAGCATTGACTTTGTTGTTTCTGTGAGTGCAAGAATATGAGGACTATTTGATTGCAAGTATTGGTGCACTGAGTTCATATTTGAGTTGTCCTCTGATGTTGCAGAAATCGATTTTGAAGTTGCTAGTGGGCCTCTTACCAACTGCAGTTACCTTGCTATTTATTTCCTTATGGATTGATGTTAGTAAAATCCAGAAATAGTGGTTTTCGAATTATGCAGGATGATGCCCTTGCGCACGTTTCTAGTTTGAGAGTTGTCGTTCGTAGGGGGGCGGCAGGTGTTCAAAGTCGAAATAGATTTTCACAGATTTTTTTAGCCCCTTCACGGATTCTCCAAATGAGTTTTGATTGAAAATTGTGTTGATTGAACATATCAACTTTCTGCCGTTATTTTTGGCATAACTTCTGAACTATTTGGTGTATACCCATCCAATACGATATATTTCGAAAGTATTTTCCTGAGGAAAATCGAATATGGACAGCAATATATTTCATTCTATTTAAGAAACCCTCACATTGATACGTCTCACTCCTACTAGGTACCTTGCATTTGAAAAACATTTCATAGGAGCCGAATGCACTGATATCTAATAGAAGCCAGATGTGACATACACTTTATATTCACCGAAATAAGACTAGTCTTTGGAGGGCGTCTTAATTGCCTTAATATTAATTTCACAATGTTGCCTGGTAAATTGCATAGGTAAATCTGATAACTAAAAATATTATTTCAACAAGCTATAAAGTAATCTATTAGTTATTGACACACCACCTTTATTCATAATATTATTATGTTGACTCATTTCTAAGCTCTCATAGGCATCTAGATGCATGTTGTTGTCAACTTGTCCAACTAATCTCAATGCACTGAAGTCTATGACATGTTTTTGTTACAAAACATGATGTGTGACTGCTGATTTTTCTGGTCTTTCATATTTTAGGTGTGCTAAGTTTTCCTTATATCTCATTTCAATAGATCTTCTAGTCTGTCAATAATATTTTGCATCGCAGTCCTTACATTTGATTTTGTAAATTCCATACTTTCCCAAATTCTCGACTTTGTCCTTTGGCTTTCCTAAGTGTATGACTTGTTTCAAATACCACCTTCATACCTAGTTCTTTGAAAATCTTTCCAAAGTTCTTCGTGTATTGGTGGTATGGAACTGGAATATATTCATCTTGATTTTTGTCGTTTCTAAAAATCGAGATTTCGTTCATTCCTAAATTAAACTTTTTCTTCCTTATAATATCAACTACATTGTATGTAGATTTAGTTCAATCTTTCTTTCGAAGATAATCACTTGTGACTGAAACACATGTCGAGGTGTTAAAAATAACGGTTTGGTGTTGGGAAAGAACTCCAGTAACATTCAGTCGTATTTCAGTATTCGTTTTGGAAAGGCATTTAACTTGTGATGCACTGTTTGGAATCTTTGGTGTAGTAATGAATATTACTGGAGTTTTTTCCCAACACTAAACCGTTATTTTAACACCTCGATACGTGTTTCGAACCCCAAGTGATCATCTTCAAGATGAAGATCAAATTAATCATACTTACAAAGTTATCCTTATTTATACCATAGATACCTCTTCCAGGTATCTGCGTCTTAGGTGTCTTAAATTGATTTCCCAACCTCTTTCTGGTACATAGCTGTGAGTCATTCCTCAGAATCTCATAGTTCTCTGAGTTGAATAAATCTACGAGTTTTGGGTATGTAGTCATTTTCATGTAACACAATAACCGTTCGAACTTCATCTGCTCTCGTAAAAATCACTTCATTATCCTCAGCTTTTTGCTCAGTTGATTTTGCAATTATAATTTCTCCATTAGACTGACAGAATTTGATCAACAGGTTCAAATTTCAAAATATCTGCCGTGACATGTTTATTTTATTTACAATTACCTCTTAGAGTCAGCTTCGTTTCTATACCGAAACATTCTATGGTCGTAGAATTGATTTATGGTTTTATGTTATGACTGAGGCCTTTTTCTAACAATCTCGTTTCATCTAATATATAAAAATAGATATTTGTTGCGCACGCCTGAGTTCTTTGATTCTGATTCTGTCAAAACATTGGAACAGCAGCGATACAGCAACATAGTACTAGTCTAATATATAAAAATGGATGTTTGTTGGTTGGTTGGTAAGTGATAAACTTCTACATCGCTCAACCGATCTTGATGAAACTTGAC
>WOGO01001401.1:0-18314 GCA_015342085.1 Leptinotarsa defecta
GGGTTTTCCTGCAGCTGAAAAAGCAAATGCGCCACTGGAATCAATGAAGTCGCCCGGAGCGCCAATTAATTTTTATTGTTGTTTTAAACAAAATGAATGAAATTTATATGGGAATTTTTAACTCTGAAATATTTTCCAATCAGTTTTACTCCTTTCGAGTGACAACACTTCCACTAAAATTCAGTAAAGTGAATGTTCTCATTTAAAAAGTTTTTTTAATTACCGCATAGTTCAATAGAGTGCGATACAATGATTTTGAATCGACATTTATTGAAGTTGTATATATCCAAATTTGGCGATGAACGGGTGAAAATGTTCATTAGATACATCCATTTTTCAGCATCTAACCTGATATTCTTTATAGTAGTTTGCTCTTTGACTCCGATTGTGATAAATCCATCCATCCTGGATTGTCTTTCGAAAACTTTCTGTGCTTTCAGGGATCTTACTTCGGCCTGCAAACTAACAATGGCAGCTTTCAGACAATTAATGTCATTCCCTATTCAATCGCACTTTGCGCAGGTCTACTTAAAAGCATTACTTTGTATTATTCGACCTGAAAGACTTCTGACAAACCCAACATTTTACCAGTAGGTGAGGCTCACTAGCTTTCCATACGCCACTGAATTTGTATTTCAATGACGATTAATATTTTTCAGGTAATTTGTTCTACTTAAAATATGCACTACTTACGTTGAAATCCTGAATAATTATGAAACTGTAAAATTTCCAATTAATAAATAATCCAAAATACTTCTGATACGAACACAGACATCACGAGCATCAAAAAGTACGTCCGTTGACTTCAAACGTCTACACAGTCTAACTGAGGTTAACTTAGAATTGTAGCCTAGAAAGCTTACGGCCTGCAGCCTTCCTGACAAATGTGACTAAGACACACAAAACAATGGAATCCAACTGTCCAAATGATAAAATTTATTAACTTTATTATACTGATACATAAGTATATGATTATTAGAAAAATTCACTTACTAACCTCATATGGAATATGGAACTCTTGAACCAAATTGCACTCCATGAACATTCTTATCGTCGCTTTACAGGTATCATCATCGGATAATTCGAAATCGATGAAAGTGAAACTATATAAATTATAGAAACTCGCTGAGGGAATGTCCTCTTTCCGGAGCTTCTCCGTAGCTTCGTTGCTTGCAGTTGCATGGTAAGAAAGACATTCTAAAGCCACTTTTTGCTTTGCCATAAGTTTACACGCATTTTCGTACATCTGAGTATTATGGATGCCCAGACCACAGAAAATTGCAAAGGCTTCGAATAGAGAAACGTCATACTCCGTGAACGGTACATAGTTTTCTTTGTTGATCAGTTGAGCCACGCCTAGACAATGTAAAAAATCTGTTAGTGAGGGAATAATATCATTTTCAAATAAAATATCAGTATCAATATCAGAGTATCAATTGCTGAATTTTATATTGAGAAATTATATTACTTATTTGTATTCAAGATAAGGAGGGTCAGAATGGAAAAATCTAAACCCGCGATAGACACACAATCGGTTAAATTGGGACAAACTTAATGATTTAAGAGTTTATTTGAATGATGTTTTGAATTTAAGGAAATTTCGATTATGTGATATTTTTTCCGGTCAATATGAAAGATAAAAATGGTTTCTCGGCGACTAAATGCCGGATTGAAAATCTGTAAAAATCATCTACTATTTATAGCATTGAATGGGAAATGAAAAGAAGAAGATTTTATGGTGATAATGAACCAAAGAATAAACGTGAAAAAAACAGAGTATATCATACAGTAATTGACCAACATGACTTTGAAACATTTGTTATAGGAGAAAGTGAGGCAAACGATAATTGATTTAGACCAGTTCATACCCAAAGCCCTTCTTCTTCTTCCGTTTCTTTTTTCTCCGTTAGGAGAAATACTAGATGATGAATATGTCTGTTTTCTTACGAAATTCTTGAGGAGGAGTTTCGAATTATTTGTATGTATTCATATCTTAAAAAAATGAATACTCCATAATTCTAATTTGAAAGTTCCCCTACTGAAACTTTCAGTTAGAATTACGTTACTTTGGTTCTCAATTAGAAAGAAGGACATATTTACGTTTTATTCACCTCATATTAACCAATGTGTGAGAAAGAGTCTGAGTAGTTTAGACGTCAAAAATTAGAATATTAGCATAATTCAAGTAAAAATTCGGATTATTGCTTTGATAGAGGTCTGAAACTATCAAAATGCAAGTAATTCGTTACCATCATGTAAGATTTTATGGATACTATCCTAGCTCAATTTCCTATGATTTCTTCATCAAACAATGTGATGCCATAGGGCCATAGAGTGATGCCATTAGATACGAAATGACATGCATGTCCTCTCTCCTCAACAAAATTTTCCTTATTATGTGAGAGTGTTTCTACGTTCATAAAAATTATGGTCTCTCATTACTATCTGATTTGATAAAGAAATGATGGAATTAATTGCACATGATTTTGAAATGTTTCAAAAATTATTCCAGAAATCTCGTTCTAGCCAGGAGAAAGGCATCGCATGACATATTCACTCATTTTACAATAATCATTCATCAAGCTATCACCAAATTGATGATATTATGAAATCGTTTTCTACTTTCTGAAAATGAAATTTCGTAAAAATGTGGCAACAATCCCAAAATTTCCAACCTGAAAGACACAGGAGCTTGGTTAAGTGCTCGAAATTCCAAGAATTCCAAGAGAATTCATTATCAATTCATTATCAAAACAATAACGGGTTCATCAAATCTTAACAAGGTAGCTTGGAAAGGTAGCTTTCTCTGTAAACAGAGAAAAAACTGGAAAATATTCAGATTGAACAAAATGACCCTGCGACTGTTTCAAATCTATTCAATAATTTTTTCATTGACACAACGTAGGAAATAGTGGATATTATTATCACTGAAGAAAATGTAAGTGAAGGGAGACTCATAAATATTCATCAACATTCTCTATTTCTTGAACCTTTTATTTCAGGAAAACTATTCTCTCCTTTGAGAAACAAACTCAAGAACAAACATTCTTCTGTGCATTTCATTAGTGCGGACTTCCATTGTCTACTATGATATAAATTGATTTGAAATACCGAAAAAAACTGTAAAAAACCAAAAAAGAGATTAGCTGCAAGAAAACAATTATATCAAGCAAAAAACTGAAATTACAATGAAATAAAATACAAAACAACAGCCAAAAAATTGAAAAATTAAACTATTAACAAGAAATGAAAATTAAAAATTAAAAGATTCCAAACCAAGTTACTTCACGACGTTTCGATTGTTAATATCCACAATCGTCTTTGAATGATATTACCCTGAGACGATTGTGAATACTAACAATCGAAACGTAGTGAAGTAACTTGGTTTGAAATGTTTTAATTTTTAATTTTCATTTCTTGTTAATATATTTTTTTTATAATTTTCATCTCGTGTTAATAGTTTAATTTTTTAATATTTTGATTGCTGTTTTGTATTTTATTTCATTGTAATTCCAGTTTTTTCGCTTATTTATTTTTGTCAGCTATTCTCTTTTTTGATTTTTTACAGATTCTTTTCGGTATTTCAAATCAATTTATATCATATTAGACAATGGAAGTCTGAACTAATGAAATGCAACAAGAAACATTGTCAACTACCTTCAAACAAACATTCTTCTGGTCACGACGACGTTTCTTTTTCTCCATAAAAAATGTCTTACCAGTATATGAAGCCTCTAACGTATAATAAAGCATCAATCTGTCATTTGTAACAGGGTCATTTCTGAAAGAATTAAAAGTTGGGAAGGTAGTTCCAACACACAAAAAGCAGGACCGGGAAAAACTGGAAAATTATAGACCAATAATAATAAATTTTAGATTTTCAAAATGATTCGAATATTCTTAATTAGATAGTGTCATTAAGTTTTTACGTGAACAATTCGGTTAGATAAATCTACTAACACAGCAGTGATCATTTTTTAAGTGTTTTTATATATTACACAGAAGCGAGAGAGTGTCCTATAGGCATTTTTTGCGACCTAAGCAGGGCCTTCGATTGTGTCAACCAAATAAATCTATTATCGAAATTGTATTCTTATGGTATAAGAGGGGTAACATATGATTTATAGAAAGCACACAACAGTTTAAAAAAAAATCTGTTTTTCCGTTAATCAACTGTCGCCCCCATACGAACGACAACTCTCAGAAGTTGAGAAACTTGTGCTACCTACCACCACCCTACCACCGCGGCCAATTCCACAACAGTATGTGAGTATGACACATAATAATGAAAATACAACTCTCAGACATCACTCCGATTATTCGAAGATTTCCATGGGTGTCCCACAAGGATCGGTATTGGGTCCAGTACTGTTTTTGCTGTACATTGATGAAATGGACACAGTCATGGGACATACTTTTGTGCCGATGTATGCATACGATACTTCACTGATCGTGTCCGGCGAGTCAGAAGAAGTTTTAGCTAACAAATGTTAAAATGTGCCACAAAAAATTACCAATTCGGTGTGGAATGAATTCTTTTTTCTCAACGACAGTAAAACTCAATCGACAAGATTCCACAATCACCAAAAACAATGCCCACTATGGATTTATATCTGAATTGGAGAAAACATTGTGAACTTCTAATTGGAAAAGTACATTCCTTGTGTTATCTATTCAGAAATATATGACTGAACAATAACTTACTTTATATCACTTTCAGGTTGCATCCAGGCTGAGATATGGCTCATGCATGTGAGATAATTCTACAATGACATCTGAAGTATCCATAGTACAGAAACGGATTTTGCGAATAGTAGCTGGAGTTGAAACTACTTTTTCTCGTAGGAGTTTATTCATGCAGTTTAGGGTTATGACTCTTATAAGTCTTTATATTTTTGAATTGTCTCTATATATTTCCAAGGATAAAGATAATTTTTTACTGAACTCAAATGTCCATAATGTCAATACGAGGCAAAAATCAAATTTTCATATTTCGTACTGCAAGTACAAAATTTCATCAGACTCGCCATCTGTGATGGGGAAAATAATTTTTAATAAGCTGCCAAAATACAAGAAAGAGGCACGCACCGTTGATGAATTCAGTAGAAAGATGAAACGATTTTTAATTCAAGAATGTTTTTATAATTTGGCCGAGTTTTTTCTTTTTTAATTTATGATGATTGTAAATGTATTTTTACGATTGATACTTTCATACTTATAATCTGTTGTTACTTATGATCTTGTTCATCTATCCCTATTTTATCAATAATTTATATGTATTAATTTATATAAACATAATGTACATTAATAGTGCATGTGCTCATGATATTATGTGTGAAATTTGACGATTCCCATACATGTATATGTCTGATGGAAAATAAAGATTATTATTATTTTTTTTCCACCGTAGTGTGCGCTGGTCAAGCCCTATCCCCCGAAGCCCCGATACATTCGGGAGGGCGCGCCAGCATCATCAACCAATGACCACACCCCATACCGTGGGGTAAGTGATCATTGGGTCCGAGAATCATGTGCCCTGAGTAAGCGCAGTGAGCCACTAATGACAGCCTTCTGCATCTGTGCGGCTAAGATTTCTGCCTTAGTGCGACAAGCCGGTATGATTTTAAGATTCGAGAGTAGAGGCGACATCATTCCACCAAGGACTCCAATAATCAGAACAACCATCTTGACAGAGTGATCTGGATAGAGACAAATATCGTTTTGGTCTGGTGGTCGAGAAGGACCACATCAGGCTTACTAGCTTGTATGAGCCTGAGGGTGGGAAAAGAATAGTTCCAATAAATTCGGCACTTCTCGTTCCCCACAAAGGATTCAATATTCCCCGGAGCGTAGGGCAACATCGGTGTCTCGTCAATACCATAATAGTGCCGTAGATGGTAATATAGCACTCTTAGTGCCGCGTTATGCTGGACATGCTGATAGCAAGTGCATTAGAGTCTCGGGCGCCTCGCGGCAGGCCCTGCACTTTGTGTCAGGAACCTCTGAGTCAGGAACCTCTGGCAAGCCATGATGAACCCCTCAGTTTCCGACTTCAGCCCACTCAACCTGAGAAAAGCGAAGGTCAGGCGCTTTGATAAGTCAAGGTCTCCACTGTTATTGAAGAAGACCCCATACATTGGTCATGGCCATGCATTATTATTATTATTATTATTATTATTATGGGAAAATTTCAAATTGAAGAAAAAAATAAACAAGTTCTTGAAATAAATGGTTGGATATTTTTCATATACTTAGCTTTCCTGAAATGACTAACGTTTCGACAGATAATTCCTCTTCATACTGAAAACCTAAGAAAACATTGGTGAGAAATGTATATGAAATTTTTCCCAGTGATGATTCAATAATATTGAAAATAATAACTCGATTTTTATTGAGGATGAATTACTAATGCTTCATTATCAGGTTATACGATTTAGCTAATCGACTTCATTAAGAAGCTGGGTTTACTTGGTCGAGCGTAAATAGGTGTGAGCCACAATGAACCCTTGCGGGTTGCGGTGGAGTGTCGAATAGACCAACTCACTACTGATCTGTAGGCAACCAAGAGTAAATGCTGCCTATTGCATATTGCAATGTAATCTAACGGCATACTATGAATAGACACATACATGTAGCAACGTGATCTGGGACTTATATCTGATAGGTGTGAGTGTCTCAACTAGCTGCTGAAGAGTTTCGTTTCTGATATGATGGTGGACGGACGTGCCGATAACGACCGTCCACAAAGAACGTCCGGGGACGCCATTGTTGGAGTTCGGACTCAGTTTGTGACTGTCCGCCATCATAGAATGTGCCACAATTGGAATAAATATTTTCTGTAAAGTCATCCGTGATGGACCGGATGTCTACATGGGAGTGCTAGAGTGGATTCACCTACACCTACTCTCATTTACGCCGATTAGAGGCCGGGATGGACCGGACGGAGAATAGGATTGCATCATTATACAAAAGATATGTGAAAAAAATCAAAAGGTCTTCCGAATAGGAGGCAACTTAATGAAAAATTCAAAGTGTTTTTATAATAAAAAAGTTCACAAGAAACAGGTGGCAGCAGTGCTTCGAGCAAGACCGCTGCGCCCCTTGACGAAGATCCTGTTAGCTTTGATAGAAGAAGGATGGACAAATGCACCCGAGTCGAAAGCAATGTCCAATAAACCTACAGAAAGGGATAGAGAGAGAGAGATAACTAGCTGTACAATAAATGATCATAATTACGGAAGTTGTGTCATTAGTTTTCCCTGTAACATGGTGCCAGGTTCTTGAATAACATTCGCAACTTGCTGGGTGTGGAACAAAAATAATGTTTTTCCAAGTTTGTTTTCTTTTCTTCGATTGGACTATTGTTTACTGATCGGAAAAAAACCTGCCGCTAGTAGTGTCAAAATGGAAAACTGTTTCAAACCTCCCTAGTCGCTTGTGCTAGATGAGAATGTTTCAGAAAACTGGAGTAGAATTTCCCAAAAATTGTATTCATTTGCAAAGGTCACAGATTTGGATAGCTTAGTGAAGGATAAATAAGTGGCTTGTTTTTTAACCCTAGTTGGAGACGACGGCCTTGATTTATTCAATAGTTGAACGTTCGAAGCAGGGAACTGAGAATGAGAATTTTGAAAATGCAACTTTCCCCTCGACATTTTTCTTGTTCTCTTCGTTCTTCTCTTCCTGATCCAGTTACTCGTCTGACTAACACATAATTCTTTATAAAAAACATTATCTGGTATCGTTAGGAGACAATACAAGACGGAACCAGAGAGAGTCGCTTGTCTTGGTGACTTGATATGTGGTATATAATTGGTCCAAGACATATTGTCAAATATGGGAAATAATGGTAAAATAACTGTAATGAATTGAAAGACGTTCCAAACTCAACTTCAATATTACAAAAACACTTGGTATTCAGAATTCTATCTTTTAATATTCCAAGATCATAGACATCGAAATTGATATGATCACAGGATATAGAAATATAAAACAATATCCAAATACGCAAACTTTGCACAGATTGTATACTGAGCAGTTTACCTTAGAACAGCGACCGGATCAGAGTTGCAATGTCAGCATATAAATCTTCATAAATATTGAGGGAGGTCAAGATCATAAAGAGACAGTATTGAGAAATTCATTCAGTATCTATTGATCTTCAGGAAAGGTTCCAGCAATGCAGCACATCTCCTTTTTCTTCGATCCTGCTGGGTGGCAGTATAATGTAAGTTTATGGGGATTTATTGTATTTTTGATTAACATTTGATAACATTAATAAGCCAAGCGAGTACTCAGTTGCCACAATATCAATATCAAACTTTCCTGGTGGATTTATATCTTCAATTGAGTGTCAATTTTCATGGAATACTTTTACAATTACACAGACTATTTGGAAACTTTAAAGTGAGTTTACCTGAATGCTGAAACGAGAACGGTGGAAAATCGGTAATTGGAACATCCCGCGAAATTAAACTAAAGAAGTGAATCACTCCACCATTTGAAATGTTGGTACGCCCGCATTGAGAGAACGTGATATGCATTACAAATCGCATCAGTATCAGTTCTATTTGCAACGTATCCCTGAATACGTTTTTATTACTGCACACAGAGTGAAATGAAAACGTATTAGTGTTGGCTCCGCTACGTGATCGAGTTATCAATTTCACGTGAAAAAGTTGTATCAAGGGGTTACTGGTGAATATCTCCGTGACTCTAAAAACAGCATCGAAAAGTTTTCTCGTAACGAAATACGGCACCGACGAGTGAAATCAGACCGTTCTAGCCAAAATGTGTATAATTCGAATCTGTGATCCAGTCTGTAATAATGAGGTTAAATGATATGAAGGTATTGTTTGTTTTTGAGAAACATAGTTAACTCAAAAAGGCAGAGGCAGATTTTGAAGCAAAAACCAATGCATAACATATTACTTTTTCAACAGTATCACCCTCAAGTTTGATATTCATCAAGATAACTCTTCTTTCCAATGTAGCAATTCTGTGAATGATATCTGGTTCAATTTCATAACGACTTTTTGAAGTACAAACTGATGAGGATGAAGTGTTCTTCATCAGTTCGATGTTCTTGTACCTAGAAGTAGTAGTTTCAAAAGTATGATTTAATGTTTATATGAACGTAGTTATTTCCAGTTCGTATCTGAAACTTATTTATTTGCATGATCGGCACATTTTTTTAAATAATTTATTTTGAAATCTATTGTTCAGTTTGTTTCTTAGAAAGTTTGCCACATTTTTTGTATGGAGATGAAAAAGTGGAATACCAAAACTTTTTATTTCTAGAAAATAACGATTTCAAAAATTATTCCAATCATTCAGGAAGACTTGTTGAATATCCTAAACTCCGTTCAATTACTAGTGGTGGTTTCTGAACATCAAATCATTTATGATAACGACCCATTTAATTTTTCTCACAACTCATTAGGTTGTTTCAAAAGTTTTGTGCATTATATATACTAATCGATAGAGAATGTTGTTAGGTTACGTTAGGTTAGGTCCAAAATGTGTGAGTGTGTCTCTTCAACCCTCCACCGCAACCCGCGAGGGTTTATTGTGTCTCACAACTATTCACACTCGACCAAATAAATTCAGCTTCTCAACGAAGTCGATAATTTTGTATGGTGAGTGTTCTTTTAGGTCAGATACTAAGAGTACTGCTCTGCATATAATGATTTAAATGACAGTGACCTCTAAGAAGGCCTGTTAGACATCGTAGTTCATCCCTATTGTAGTTCAATAACTATTTGGTATCAAGCTTCGAAGGGTGAATAAATGCCTTGGAGTGAGCCAATCCTGGAAGATTCTGCCAGAAGTCCATAAATCTTCTTGCCATTCATGAAGTCAATATTTGTTTAGCGAAGCCATGCCTAAAGCGATGACAGGTTCAGGTCCGATGAAACTGCGTGCAGCACCCTCCTTTGCAGGAGAGCCTCATTGCCTTCCAGGCCAGTAGGCCAGGAATCCAGACCAGACAATCTGTTGAGCCTTTCTATCGATGAGAGTCGTTTTTGGCAATTTGCTACCAATTCAGACGTTGCTCGGTAGGAGCCAAGAGCTTTCAATGCCGCTTGACTGTTAGAGAATATTTTTATTGATTTGTGTATGAGGTTGGATTCTTCCAATCTCTCCGCACATAATTCAATAGCATAAATTTCCGCTTAAAATGCAGTAGCATAGGTTCCTAGGCAGGTTGATATTTCTGTGCTGGGTCTGCGACTGATAGCACCTGCACCAGAACCGGAAGGTGTTTTTCATCCATCTGTGAACCAACAACTATCTGCTCCTAATATTTCCTTTTCCGACGGATCCAGTCCTCTCTACTCGGGAACAGTACTTCCTAAGACAGTCATTTCCAGAATGCTGTGACTTCCAGTGTCAACCTACAGTCTGTTACACTCTGCATTAAATTGATTTGTACAATTGGCAATGTTCACTAATAAACCTAATTTCTTCAGACATTAGAGCAGTCTCCAATAAATACAAATTCAAGTCAAAACTGAAAGAACATGTGGATCAAAACTCTAGCATATTGAAATCTGTCTATGAACTAGATTCATAATCGAAGTTATCTCTAAGCTATGAATATAAACTGCATCTTATTGTAGGTAATATCTTGAATTAGTAGAACAATCCAACGTCGCCTTCTCTTCGAATATTACTCTCCTTTCCACAAGTTTTCCTTCCTTCCAACTATCTGTATCAGTCGTATTTACATTGTCAGTATGAGTCTTTGCTTAATTATGCAACAATGATACCTCATTTATATGTATGTGTACATGTATGTATATGTTTATAGGTTGATACTACAACTCAAGCTCTGCATAGGTAGATCAGCCTTCAGAATTGTTTATTTTTCCATTCATTATTATACCATTATGAAAATATGTGATTACCTGAATGAATTTATCTTTCTATCTATCTATATGCAGTCCATCTAGCCTTTCTATCCAGAAAAATGTGGAGCAATTCTAGAAGGATATCCATGGCCGCTGACGGTGTGATACTGATGGCACCACTGATGGCCAGACAAGCCAGTCTCTGTAATCCAGCTTTTTCTGGGCCGTTTCCTGTAAAGCCTTCGGCCACCAGGCAATTGCACTATAAGTGATCATTGGTCTGAGAATCATCACATAAATCCTATGGATTTGTTTGGGACCTAAACCCCAAGTTATATCACAAATACTTCGACATAGGGACAGTCTGGCTTTGTGTGAAACTTTCCTCAAGTGAGCGTTCCGGGTAAGTTTTTTATCAAGGACAATGCCAAGATATTTCACCTCCGTTCCAAATAGAATGACCTCACAATTGAAGGAAAGTGGTGTTAGATAGTCCAACTTTCTCTTCCTGGTAAAGTGGATTATCACAGTGCTGCTGAAGCTGACAGACATCAGCTTCCTCAGGCACCATCTGTAAACAACGTTCATCGTGCTTTGGGGGATATTACAAGATATCCTTCTCGATGTGGACCTTGCCAAGATGACAAGGTCATCTGCATAAGCTTGTAGATCTACTTTTCTTCTGTAGAGGGCATCAAGCAGACTATTTATCAGGAGCGACCATAGAAGAGGAGCTAGTACCCCACCTTGAGAGAATGTTGTACTCGATGCAATAATTTTGTTGATATTTTTCCAAATTTTGTTTTTCCACCCCTTGCCAGCTTATTTATTTTCATCGCCGTATTTGAATCGAACAAAAGCGCTGCCAAAATTTATATCAGGTAAAAGCCAAGGGATTTGTTTGAGGACTGAAACAAGAAATATATCATTATAAATCAGTTTAATTTTTTGCTGTGAACTGTGATCGATATGCAAAGTGAAAGCAGTCAAAGCAAACGCAGACGCATGTTTAAGAACGATCGAAAATAACGTACTGAAATATTTAATCCGTTGATAGGTGAAACATGAATTAAGATCAGATGATGGTTAGATGCTCAAAATGTTTGCATTGCATAGACTATTATTTGTTTAATTTTGCTAAATGACCCCATGAACTACCTAAAGGTAATACATTTTCTGCTCTGTACATCATATTGTATATATGTGTTTACCTCCATGTCCTGTGCTAGTCAAACCTGAGGAATCGATCCATCCTAGCACTGTTAATTGTTATTGCCTTGCTCTCGGCCATCATGGATCATTCATTTCTTTCTCAGTTTATGAAATACACTCTAAATTAAAAAATGAAATGACAAAAATTCTGACAACTTTTTTATATTCACTTTTATTCGATCATATTTTGGTTATGTTATCAAAATAATAGTTTGATGAAACTTTCGGAGTCTAATGACTTTCCATAACCTATTTGACCCAATGTCCACGAAGAGTATTTCTTTATAACTTTCTGTTTCAATGTCAACTCATGAAGCACATTCGTTTGAATAAACGGGACAATGAAGACATTATTTTCTTTTCCTTCCTATCTGCTGATGTTTGTCTCAGAATAATTTGAATTTCAGTAAAGCTTTTTCCTTTAGTTTCTGGAACATACATGATAGAGAAAATAGTGCAACAAAAGCACAAGCCTCCAAAAATCCAAAATGGTCCAGGGGACCCCATCGAGTCATTCATGTCATTGAAAGTTTTAGTCGTCACAAATGATACTAGATAGCAGAAACTCGAAGTGGCTGAAGCCACAACTTCCCTCACATTGTTAGGGAACAATTCGGCGGTGAGAGTCCAAGGGACTGTAGATATCCCTAGATTGAAGAATAGAATATAAAGAATGAGTGCTGTTAAAGGGATCCACTGTATCCATTTTGCTTCAACATCCGTGTAGTCATGCAAATGGAAGAATACACCCAGCATTATTTGTGCTACACACATCCCTGCACATGAATATATAGTTAAGGGCCTTCTTCCTGCAATATCCACTAGGAATGGGGATATGAAGCTAGATACAAAGATTGTGAAGCCAACTATGAGCGCTGATATGTCAGGAGATATATTAGTACCAGCTGAATCGAAAATCAACGTCAAATGGTAGGTTACTGCGCAGAAGCCGGAAAGCTCCTGGGCAGCTACAAGAACCATACAAATAATGAAAGCTTTCCTTAAGTTTCTATCTTTGATGAAACCTAGAATACTTCCTCTCTCATTCATCTTCAAATACGTTTGAATACTGTGGAGATCTTGTTCGGCATCTTTTCTCCCAAGAAGCCTCAAGGATTTCTCCGCTTCCTCAGTCCTGCCAACCTGTGCTAGATAATATGGTGACTCTGGTCCAATGACCACAAACAGGATGAGGAATGTTATTGGTATCAAAGCTAGGATCGAATTGAAAGTCCAGCTGGCTATAAATGGACCAATTGCGTATGGCATGAAGTTGCCAATGGCCCAGAAAACGTTGAGCGTGAGGGACATTGCCCCCCTGTTAGCATCTCTAGACACTTCTGCTATGTACATGGGCAGTAGAGAATATCCTCCACCAACAGACATCCCTCCTATGAATCTAGCAAAATAGTAGGAATATATATTGCCAGAAAAAGCCAGTGTTAGGAAGGAAATTATATGTGGGATGGCTAAGCATAGAAGGCCTACTTTTCTCCCGAATTTTGCTGCTATATAAACGAAGGGATATGGACCAATGACCGCTCCAAAGTTCAAGAGGGAGCCGATCCAAGAATCTTCTTCTGATGTTATAGGTCGACCTAGTGGATTTACGGATGTATCGTTGGAGTAGAGTTTTGGATACATTGGGGATGCCCATGTCAATGCGGAGTCGCCTGTGATGGCTAGTAAATCAACTGAAATACAAAAAGGTTTCATGATTTATCATATTCACATTATGAAAAGAGTCATTTGAAACACAAATATGAAACAGAAAAAATAAGCCAATGAACGAGAAACCTCATTTGAAGTCTCAAATAAAAAAAAACAGCACCCAGGTAGAGAAATTGTATTTTCTCAAATGAGCAGTAACGTTTGGCACGTTAGGATTTTGTGTTCGAAGATATTATCAGAGTGGTAGAAAATTATCTGATGGACCGGAAACATCAATTGAAATCAATAATGAAAGCACCTAGTGGTTTGACAACCACGTTTGCCAGCCCAATTTTCAACGTCGTTTTTGTAGTATTACCAATCGCTGATACCGACAACCGATTTGGCAGAAATATGGAAGGCTCTCCAAGAATATTATTAGAGACCCAACCCACATATGTTCCTAGGGAGGCATAGAATAAAGAAAGATTAACGCAGTTGAACTGCCAGGATTCATATGAGGAAATAGATAGATGAACCACTGCTTCAACTTTCCTTCATTTTATGTCTTTTCAGAAAGATATGCGGATTTGGTTTCCAATGTCATTCCTGGAGGGCTTCCCATATTTCTGCTCCATATTTCTGTAGGCACTAGATTCTCAGAAATATTATTGCACGAAAACAAAAATATAATTCAGGTTGTGATTTTATATATTTCATCTTCTCCTATTTGAATCATACCTACACATGCAGCTGAATGGTCACAAGAACAACGTGTTTTATCCATAAAAGAAACTTACTACTAGTGTTATTGTTATAAATCATGCCCAGAAGAAAATAACGCCGACCGCCACTGGAAACCATAAAACGAGCGTGACGTTGCTAAGATCGCACGAATGCACGCTGATTCCCCGCCACTCGAGAAGCAGCGAGAATAATGCTACCGACTCCGACAGAACTTCAAAGAAATGTTTACATTTGATTACAATATTTAAAGGCTAGCCACAAAACAGCCAAGTGTACGTTACAGTGTGATACGCGAAGTGGTCTAGTGAAGCGATACACATTCAAATAATAGTTGAAGTTTAGTTGAAGTATTTGTTGTATTTAAAGTGAAATAAAGTTAAGTTTGATTATTCAGTGTAGTCAGTTATTGGCCAAACTATGGGGAAAAACATAACATTATAATGTAAACGACGTCACAATGTCAGGTAGGTACCTACATTTGTAGGAAAAAGTAAAAAAAAACTTTATACCAGGGGAAAGCCAATGGTTTTGTTTGAGGGCTGAAACATGGAAAATATCATTATAAATCAGTTCAATTTTTTGCTGTGAATTCTGAGCGATAGGGAAAATGAAAGCACTCAAAGCAAACGCAGACGTCCGAATTTGTCTGAAAGAGAAAAAACTACTATATACATTGTGTATTGGGGGTCCGTGAACGGAATGAAAATTTGTTGCATAACGACGTATTTGATCTGAGTAGTGATTTAACTGAAGTGTCGACGAGAAATGTTCACAGAATTCTCAAAAACTTTGAAGAAAATAAAGGTAAATATGATGTATTTGAAGACTTCAAAACTAGAGGAAGAAAATAACAAATTCAGTTTGATGATTGCACGAAATATGCTATTCTTAGGAAATTCCATCTTTTCGTTTTCCGAAATGAAATCCCAACCATAACAAAAGTCGCCGCCGAAATGAGTTCCGATGAATCGATGCCCAAAATATCACGACGTGTTTTATTGGGCACATTGAAGCAAATGAACCATAAATTAATGAAGAAAGGTTGTAAAAGTACTCTTATAGAAATAGAAGAAATTGTTTTGTGGCGAGAAATTACTTGAAGGTAGAAAGAATTAACCTTGAACCAAACTCGTCATGTTCAATGCCTCCTACTACAGCAGACAATTGGAGCAGTCACCAACAACTGCCTGGCAAAAAGCTAATATCAACAACTGGCTTTCTCAAAAAAAAAATCAACATCTGAAGATAATATGTTGAAAGTCCAAATTCAATATTGAAAGGAAATTCAATATTGAAATGGATGAGGTAAAAGGCCCACTACTGCGAGACAAAATGTTGCAGTTATGGGAAAAATGCTTGAAAACTCATCAATACAGTTTTTTGTATGATTTTCTCTATAAAGAGTTTTACAAAAACCACTTTTTCGTAAAACCCTATACAGTGGAAATCATACAATAAACTGTGTTAATGAGTATCGGCCAAGTTCTATTCAATCAAAAATGCATTAGACACACGATAAAAGAAAAAAAACGTGGGATCTCGTCACTAGAATGGACATTGCCATTGAATCATTGATTATTTAATACCTTGAATAATAGCGATCGCGATTATTGGTCATCATCCGACGAGTTTTCTTCAAACGATTATGAATAATACAATACTGTAAGTAATTTCAAACTTTTTTGCGGTGGTAGTGGTTCATGTGATTATTTCTTTTTGTGATTATTTGAAGAATTTCACAAATATTCAAGGTAGGTTAGTTTAGTTTCAAAGTGAGTGGGTCTATTCGACTCTCCACCGCAACCTGCAAAGGTTTATTGTGGCTCACACCTATTCACACTCGACCAAATAAACCCAGCTTCTTAACGAAGCCGATTACTTTGTAGGATGAGTGGTCTTTCAGGTCAGATGATAAGAGTACGGCTCTGCCGAACTCTGAAAACCTGATTCGGTCCCCAGCGGGGCGGGCACAAAGTATGTGCTCTGCTGTTTCATCATTTTCCAAACAGAGGCGACATACACTGTCTTTCGACAGTCCGAATCTCTGCATATGATGATTCAAATGACCTGTTAGAAATCGTAGTTCATCCCTCCTTTGCAAGGGAGTCAGCAGTATCATTGCCTTACAGGCCAGTATCGCCAGGGATCCAAACCAGAGACAATTGGCAATTTGCTACCAATTTAGACGTTTCTCGGTAGGAGTCAAGAGCTTCTAACGCCTCTTGACTGTCCGAGAATATTTTCATTGATTTCACATACAATTCAATATCGTAAATTTCCGCTTGAAATACAGTAGAATACAGAGATATCAAACTCCTAGGGAGATTGATATCTCTGTTCTGGGTCTGCGACTGAAAATACCTGCACCGGAATCGGAAGGTATTTTTGATCCATCTATGAAACAAGAACTATTTGCTCCTAATATTTCCTTCTACCGGAGAATCCAGTCCTCTCTACTCGGGAGCAGTACTTTATAAGGCAGTTCGTAGTTGACAGTTGGAGGCATAAAGTAAGAGGTAATTTCCAGAATGCTGTGACTTCCAGTGTAAACCAACAATTGCACTCTGCATTAAATTGATGTCTGCAATTGGCAATGTGTACAAGTATATATGCAATCTATCTAGCCTTTCTCTCCAGAAAAATGCGGAGAGGTGGTAGATCTAGAAAGATCTCCGTGACCACTGACTATGTGGTACGGATGTCACCACTGATGGCCGGACAAGCCTGTCTTTGTAAGCCAGAGAGCTTCGCCTAAGCCGTTTTCTGTAAAGCCTTCTTTCACCAGGCAAGTGTTCCATAAGTGATCATTGGTCTGACAATCATCACATTTATCCAATGAATTTTTTTGGGACCTTAACCCAAAATTTTACCACAACCTTCGACATGTCCATAGGGACAGTTTGGCTTTATGTAAAAAGTTTTTCAAGTGAGCGTTCCAGGTGAGTTTTCCATCAAGGACAATGCCAAGATATTTCACCCCCTTTCTAAATGGAATGACCTCACCATTGAGGGAAAGTGGCGTTAGATCGTCCAATTTTCTCCTCCTAGTAGAGGAGAATTTCACAGTTTTGCTGAGACAGACAGACATCTGATTCTTTAGGCACCATGAACAACGTCCATCGTGCTTTGGAGGATATAACAAGCTACCCTTCCCAACGTGGACCTTACCAAGATGACAAGGTCATTTGCGTAAGCTTGCAGATCTAATTTCCTTTTGTCGAGGGCATCAAGCAGACTATCCATCAGGAACGACTACAGAAGGGGAGATAGTACCCCACCTCGAGGGCAGCATCTAGTGACCCAGAACCCAATGGCCTCACCTTGAAGAGTCGTAGTTCCAGTTCTGTTTACCTGCATGGCATAGATCTAGCCAGTTGGTCGATTCTATACCTTTCCTAGCCAGAAATGTTCCTATAGATTTATGTAGTGCATTGTCAAATGCTTCTTCGATATCAAGAAATACAGCAACCGCAATCTCCTTGTTGTCAAGGGATTGGGAGATTTTCCCTACAAGGTTGTTTAATTCTGAATCTGTCAAATGATAATGGTACCTACTTTTCTCATCAAACATTCTCACGTTTCATAACTTCATATACAAAAGATGACATTTTTCAATAAAAATAACAGTTTGTCATAAAATCAATAACAAAGATTGTTCTCCTTTTAGCAAATCCATCGGTGGACGCATTGTGCTTTTTTTATATAATCAATATTTAAACAACGATAAAAACAACAATAACAAATAATTGGCGCTCCGGGGCGACTTCATTGATTCCAGTGGCGCATTTGCTTTTTCAGCTGCAGGAAAACCCGGAAAAACCTGTAGCACCACATCATCTGAAGATCTTGATC